>CANXYC010281259.1:0-54658 GCA_948193065.1 Aleurites moluccanus | reverse complement strand
AGGCAGAGCTGAACTAGACTTCTGATGAGAATGATCTACTTGATGAATAATTCCTCTAAAAGCTCTGGACTGTGGGGGACTATTATATTTTCTTTTTCAGTTAAATAAATAGTTCACTTACAAGTGAAAATGCCCATGTTTGATTGAGTTTAGTTAAATTTCTAAAACTCTATGTTGAAATATTTATTATTTATATATCTAATTTATTTGCATCAATTTAGTTTATTTCTAAAATTGATAGTGTGCTTAAAGAATTCATATTTTAAGAATTCATATTTTGAGTAATGAATCTTTTTGTAATATAATGTTTCAATATTTTATTTTGAACATTATATTATCTACCTATTGAAAAAAATTATATGTAGAACATAGAAGAAGATTGTTGGGTATATTAAATAACCCTAATATATTTTCTAATATAAATCCTAATAGGTAAAGGACCTTTGTAGTGGGCCTAATGGGCAAGAGCCCATTAACTGGTTTAACCCTAGTGTAAACCTATATATATGCTAGCTGAGGGTAGCATGCTAGGTATTCCAAACTAGATACCTAGGGTGTAATGTTTCAAGCAATCGCATATATTGCTTGACCTAAAAACCCTATCACATAACAGAGTTAAAAATCGTTTAGAAATCAACTTATTCTCCTAATCCTCTAACATGAACAAATTAACTTAATCAACTCCTATAAACTTTGTATTATGTAAGATTACATTTCATTGTCAAAGACTCAATACATAACAAATTTTGATCGTCGCTGAGGAGACAGCCGGGTCGGCTAAAGACAAAGGTATGGACCTCTTATTATACAAGTTATTTGTTAATTTGTTATTGATGTTTGGGGTCTTGTAATTTTGACTTTGCTTTGCAAATGTCTTTCAACGTTCAAGTGTAAATATGAAATTCTATATGCTAAAAAATAAATTTTGATCAAATGCATGTTAGACACTATGTAAATTAGTCAAGCATATACTTTATGCCCTAAAGAAAAAAAAAAATAAGAAACAACAAAAGTATAATCTTTATGCTTTAACTAGAAAGAAATGATTTATTCCTTATTATGATGCATGTTTATAAGAAAAAATAAATAAATCTATTCTTTATGCTTTACATATTGAATCTTTAATTTTTTTTATTTTTTTCATATTGAAAATTTTGTAATGATTAAAATAAAATTAATGAGAAATTTGGTAACACTAGCTTAAGAACATTTAAAAATTATACTAATTTTTCGTTATAAAAAGTTATTAACATCTCTAAACATTATTAAATAGTATGATTTTTTAAAATTAATGTAATATTTTAGTAATTTTACATATATCGATTTTATTTTTATTATGCAAAAAAATAAAAATTTGAAAATTGAATGTGGACAAATAAAATTTTATGAGCTCAATAGATATATAATATAAAATTTAAGAGCTCCAAAATGCATTTTTCAAAAACAAGCTATGAGTTTTATTGAAAGATGAAAAATTACCCTATCCTAGTTCAATCCCCAAAACAAAAATGAGGATTGCGAATTTTGTGAAGGTATGCACAAGGCACTGCATGTAATAATTTTGGTTGCACAAAAACCTGCGGGCGCAATGTACTGTAGTAATGGGCTATGAGCACTAAACTCAATTTGCCAATAAATTAGGCAGGGGAAAGCCAACAATTAAGAGTCAGCCGAGTAAAATCGTGTCCAACCTAAGTCAACCCAACTCAGCTAGCTAACCTCAATGGCTAAACCCAACAGAAAAGTCAAATTCACGGCCGAATCAACCACAAAATCAGCATAGCATCTTACACCTGCCAATATCCCAATCTCCCAATCTTTTCTCCAAGGATGCAGGAGCTAGAAAATCTCTTAACAGAAACCGAAATTCACTACTGGGCCCCAGAGGAAGAGTACTACAAGCAACAAGGACTCAGAGCTTTACATTCATTCTACATCTCACCAGGAGGCCTCTCTCTCTTCACCAGATCATGGCTTCTCCATCGGCCCACTACTTGGCATCCTTTGTATGGTTCATGGGTATGGCAATGACATCAGCTGGACATTTCAGTCCACAGCAATCTTCCTTGCACAGATGGGTTTGGCCTGTTTTGGTATTGCACATGGCAGATCTCAAGGCTCGAGGCCTAAGCTCCGAACGTTGACCTTGTTGTTCAAGATTGCATCAATTTCTTCAATGTCATCAAGCAAGATCCAAATCTTGATGGGTTACCTTCATTTTTGTATGTTGAGTCAATGGGTGGTGCCATTTGTCTCCTAATTCATCTCGCAAATCCTAAAGGGTTCAATGGTGCAATATTAGTTGCGCCAATGGATAAAATCTCTGATAATAAGAAACCCAGATGGCAAATTCCTGAGGTTATAATATCAATTCTTGCAAAATTCTTTCCAACTTTGCCAATTGTACCAACAGCCGATGTTTTATCAAAATCAATTGAAGTTGAGAAAAAGAAAATAATTGGAGATATGAATCCGATTTAATATAACCAAGATTGGGTACTGTTGTGGAGCTATTGAGAGTTACTGACTATTTTGAGTAAAAGATTATGTGATGTGGGTGTTCCTTTTATGGTATTACATGGAAGTACTGATGTGGTTACTGATCCAGATGTGAGCAGAGCTCTGTGATGGAATGATGCTTGCTGTTCGGTGAAACTGATGACAATATTGAATATTTTGTCATGGATCTGGAAATCCAAGGTTTTTCACCGAGATTTGGTAAACGGATTCAGAATCCAATGTTCTAACTACTCCGTTAACGTTGTCCCATACTTTTAAATTTATGAATCTCCTGTCAACTTATCTTATACATTCAATATAATATATTTTAGATAAATCTTTACATACATATAATGTAAATAAATATTTTCTTTAAATCTATTTAATATCACTCGTATTTGCGAAATAATCTTTATCATGTATATATATTTCATGTTTAATTTAAAAATAAAGAAATAATTACTATTTTGAATGACATAATATCATCTCTCGATATTTCAAAAATACATTAATTTTTTTTTAACGAATTGCACAATTATATTAATATTTTTTTTCATCCGATTTTGGCCAAATTTTCTATTAATTAACCAAAAAATAGTCAAAAGTATTTTTTTTAAAGACAAAAATACTCTTAGACTTAAATTTTATTTAATTTATTTTTATGTCCTAAATATATTAAAATTAAAAATATAAATAAATTAAAAGAAAAAAAGAAAAATAAAACCCAAAAAAAACCTAGGGTCATGGTGTCTTATATTTCCTTTCCAAAATTTAACCACAAAATTTTTGGCCGTGAATCCATCATTTTCCCTAAAAAATTACGATTTTATATTATTATATACAAATATTTTCTCACCATCGTGTATTATTTAATAAAAAAAAAAGCCAAAGAAAATGTATTGTTTAGTAAGAGAGAAAGCGAAAGAAATTGAAAGAGAAAATGAGGAAAAAGAGAGAGGATGAAGATGAATGAACAGAAGAAAAAAAAAAACGAAAGAAAATCTTTTCTGACAACTATAAAATCTTCTCAATATCAACATGCAAAGCTTAATTCTTAATCTCAACTATCTTCTTAAATTTTCTCCTAAATATCCAATACTCAATTTATCCATATCCAATTATTCTCATCTCAAAATTGAATTCAAAATTTATGGAATTACCATACTTATAAATATAAATTTATGGAATTACCATACTTATAAATATGGTTAACGATATTTTGAAGAGTAAGGAGAAAAAAATGAAAATTGAAAATTATAATAAGAATTAGAATTTTGATGGTTTTTTTTAGAGTAAGTTTTGCGGTAGTGGATAATGATAAGTAGTTTGGGTGAAGATGTAATGGAGAGGATGAGAGAAAGAGAGAAATGAGAGGATGATAGAAAGAGAGATGAGGAGAGGAGTTTGAATGAAAAGAAGAATTTGTGTGAAGAAAAAAAATTTAAATAAAAAAATTGAAATGCCGCCATTATTAATAGTAAAATGGACAAAATTTAAACAGAAAAATCCATTAATATATTATGCAATTTATCTTAAGAGAGTTAGTGTATTTTTAAAATGCCAGAAAAGACTTAATATATTATACCTTTCATCCTAGGAAAAATAGTAATTATCCAAAAATAAATAATCATTTGAGATTTCATCTTATTTCCTATAAATAAAATTAATCAACACTTAAAACAAATTATATCAAATTTGATAAAATTTGAAAACCAACTCTAAATTAACAAAGAATACAAACTTAATTTCATTTTGACTCCACTAAAACTTCTCAAATGGATTTCGTACTTGGTAATCAGGATACCAAACAAGAACATTTAGTCATCCATTCATTAACCCAAATACCGTGCAAGAATCAAATTCCAAATAAAGCCACAATCAGTTTCTGTAATAACAACCAACCTGTACTTCGTATATTTCTCTTTTTATTCTTAGTTTATATTTAAAATTTGAATCAAATTTAATTATGACTCCTAAGAGAATACGATCATTGTGATTAATTAGGATGACAAACAACCCAATCAGTCTTAGCTATATTTAAAAAAAAAAAATCAAGAGAAATATTAAGAGTTCAAATTTAAAAAGCAATCCCAGGACAAAGATATCAACAACATTTCAAATCTGGATTTATATCACATGATATAACAGTAATCACAATATAATATTCAGTTGACTTCAGATTGGCATTGTACACTCCCTCTAAATAATTAATGATGAAAAAAAAAATAGAACAGCACTACAGGGCAACAAAAGTTATAATCAAGTATCAGCAAAGAAGCTATATAATTCATAATTCTCTGTACAAGGAGAAAAACAACGTAACAATTCAATGAAAAAGAAAAACCTGATAGCCATAGGAAAAACAAACCCCTATCATTTACACTTGGGGAAAAAAATTTTAACAAAAAGAATACATATATACCCTTCAAAATCTGTAAGTATCTTTACGAGCTGTGAGACTATTTGAAACTCTAGATCCTACCATTTTGACAAGTAAAGAAAGTGAAGAGCAATTGTTAGACCCGCCAAAAAATGGACAAAAAAATGATCTAAAAACAATGCCTATGCATGTATTTTCTAGTCAGAAAACTACTTCCCTGAGGTATCAATGCTGAAATAGTCAGGCTATGGCTCAATTTAATTATAAAGCTGCAGCAGCAGGCAGCTAAGGATTTACCTTGTATATCTAGGCTAGCTGAGAACCTCTAGCTAATATATGAGAACAAATAAATATCTGCTAAATACTATAACCTCCATCTTCACACCATAAAAAGGTATTTCAAGTCATCAACTGTTAAGCGAGTCTGACGACCACCAGCTTCATCCTCTCCAAATGCAGATGCAACCATCTCCCTCTTCTTTTGCTACAAGAACCCAAGGATCTTTCATGACCAAAAATTTGAAATCAAGAAAATGAAACTTCAAAATCCAGTATTGAACTTCTCTTAGCAGCAACTAAAGTGCAAGAAAATTATAGGCAGTGGCAAGAGAAGCAAGTCAATAAATTAAGAATTTGCCAATTAAAAGGGAAAAAACTAGAAACTACAAGCCAAATCATGTTAAACCAAGGATTTAGGTATCCAGTCTATCCAAACACTGTGCATTTGCATTTATAAGATACTATAAATGAAGACAAGTCAACAGAGATTTCAGAAAGGTTAACTCAAGTTGTTCCATCCATGTGATTTGAATCACTTGATGCAGTTGAACCTTATTGACCTAATCCCCAAACTAATAACCTAACTAAAAAAATATGAACTAAAAGCTACGTCAGAATGAGTTGATAAGCTCAGTTACCATCCGAACAACTGCTAAACTTGAAACAAGTCAATTAACTTCATCATAGGTTAATGTTTTTACTCGCACGAGTATTTCACCAACCAAAGCAGCCTAAGGTCAACGTTCATAAAAATTTAAGTACCAACTCAACTTACCTAAGAGCTTTAAGGCTCCAATCCTGACAACAATAAGTAACATGCCCGAGAACTAATAATGGCAATGCAAACTGCAAATTTCCCTAATCCATCTAGGGTAGCCATGAATGTCTTCTCTATGAAATTACTTTTCAATCTTAAATTATAAACTTTTGCATAAGATGAGCATAAATAAACAATACCTGTAGGGCTAAAATACGATCTTCAACAGTATCTTTCACTGTTAAACGCAAAACAGTCACAGGACGAGTCTGTCCTATGCGATGTGCCCTATCAATTGCTTGGTCTTCAGTAGTCGGATTCCACCAGAGGTCCAGAAGCAGCACACGGCAAGCTGCGACCATGTTCAGTCCAAGACTAGCAGCTTTCAAAGACATAATCATAACCGACACCTATAAAGCAGAAAGAATTAAACTTCAGAAATAAATTCACCAGAAACAATTAAGATCAATATTTAAAAAATCCTTTATCCTTTTAATGAGAAATTTTAGAAGATGATGTCCCACAAACCTCTGGGAGCATATTGAAATCCTTCACTGCTTTATCCCTGGCAACAACCGACATTGTTCCATCTAGTCTTCTATATTGAATGGAAGAATTTTTAAGACAAGCTTCAAGCAAATCTAACATCCTTGTCCACTGGGAAAATACTATTGCTTTCTCACCAACAACCGTAACTGAATGCTTAACATTTTCATCCACAGAAGAATTTTTCATATGAGTATCATTAACTGAAACCCCAGAACTACATGAGTTTTCAGGACAGGTAGCATTCTCCATGGAACCATTTGTAGATGTGCAATCCTGTGGTTTTATCAGTGATTGCAGGACTTCAAGAGCAGCCCTAATTTTTGAAGAATCGTAAGGAAGACTCTCACAATATAAGTTAGCTGCCCCACCAGGTTCAGAGCCAGACCTATCTTGAGCAGGATGGTCAGAGAGAGAACTATTTAATGTGGCTTTGGAAAAGACTGAAGATGTATTTAGTCGAACTTTGCATTTTGGGGTAGGGCATTGATTGTCATCACCAGTAAGACGTTCACATATGCACTGGTTGCAGAAAACATGACCACAGATTGAAACGACAGCATCTTCTGGTGGATCCTATAGACAGACAAATAAAGAGCATCATCAGAGAACACAAAGCATGAAAATTTGCATTTAGTAAGAATGAAACTTGATAAAGGCAATTTTAGGGATGACAAAACAAACACACCACCCATACAGGAACTACTTTGTAAAACAGGCGTATTGATACAAACCATAATTTTAAGCCAAATTATTCTATTCCCATAAAATGTTGAATCCATAATCTCACAGTTATCAATACAAAATCATCGGCTACCCATTTTGCAACAAAATATCAGCACTTACATTGACGTGATTGCTTCTGAAGATGCATCTCATTCAACAATTCAATAAAATTACATAGAGATTAGGCTCTTGGATGGGAAGGAAACATAATAGCACATAAACATGCTTTACAAGGCCTTTTTAATACCTTACCAAGAACCTATCCAACAATATGGAAAGGCACAGTTAATACAGCCCCGATTTGGAGATCCTAGAATTATAGCCCCGAAAGGAACCTCGTGCCGAGTTTTAGGTAGAAGTGAGTATTTAAATTTTACTCCTACAGCTATGTTGGATTTTCTCTTACTTTTCTTAAAGTTTGAACGCCAAGGGTTTGGAAAATTCCAGTTTCTGGAATAAGCTGTTGTAGCAGCACGTCTCTTTATTAAATCCAAGTGTTTTTTTTTCTTAGTATTATTTCTATAGCCAAAACAAAATTCATCTTACTTGTCAACAATATTCCTCCTAGTAGTCTATGTAGGAATCTAAGTCCTATAAGGATTTAAATATTCAGAGACTGAATGCATTACTTTAATTTATTGCACGACTGCCTAGAACCCTGGGTTCTTTTTGCTAAGAATATATTCATAATTCTGAAGCACAGGATACAAGGAGTGACCACATACATTGCAGATGCCACAGATTGCCAAAGAAGCTTCTAGGAAATTCAGAAGGCATATCTGTTTCTCCCTGGGAAGCTTCTTTGCCATCTCAAACGAGGATCTCCCCAACAAATTTGAATCATAGCCCCTAACAAGAAGAGGATGATCACAAGCTTGACGAAGACGCAACAGCATCAACAAGATGTTAACATAATTTTGTTTAACCGTTCCAGCAGCTGCATATTCCTGATAAGGCAAAAAAAAAAAATTTAATCACACTTTCCTGTTTGCCTCGATTTATGAAGAACATTGTGGATCAGGCAAGCCAAGCCTGGGTTCATGAACAGGTCTTATTCATACATATGAAATGGAGAGCAACTAGCATGTTCACAACATAGTTAAGATTTAATCATTATCAGAATTACAAGCTTTATGCGGAGAGGGAGGGATGAGATGAAAATAATTTAGAAAAAAAATCATAACCCATTTTGCTTATCAAGTAAACACATACATTGAACTGAGCACGTGAATCAGCCTCTAGTCTGGTGTAGAAATCACGCTCTTCATCAGTAAAATCCACTTTTTTCAGTTGTACTACTTTGGGTGGTAGGTTAATGATTGGTTTGCCATCAATTTGTGTCCCTAGATCAAACAACAACGATAAGTGTAAATCACAGCAAGTATTGCATATCATCACCACCCTACCTAAATCTCAATACACTGATACAGATCAAAATAGAATAATCATCTTCACAAGCATGCTAATGCATAGAACATTTGCCACCAAGATTTTTTCAAGCAGAGCAAAGAATATAAATGTGTGTACATTTACAAACTTTAAGAAAGAATGCACTGCATTCAAAATTACAAGTAGGCAGTGATAAGCTACGGATATTTTGATATTGGCAGGTTACAAAACATTGTCATTTACTGACAGGCAAAATCCATTAAAACAACTGCAGGGATAAACTATCGAATCCTGTACCCTAAAGATGTGTTACCCTCCAGAGCAATCCACAACAAGACCCACAAGCCAAAAAAATAGAATGTATAATAAACCGTATTACTAAATTAAATCAATAATTCTGGTGAATATACCAGTAATTAATTTTTCATCAAGATGATTCCACAAATATCCATGTGACTGCAATGCTTTGGAAGATAAACAAAACCTTCAGCAAAGAGGCAGTTTCCGGCACAACAAGAAGTCTCAACAAAGATTAGAGAAAAACTGAAAGTACCAAAAATTTTCCAACCAAAGGGAAAAAAAAGTGGTCTTATTAGTTTTAAAGAGTATAACAAAGTGAAAATAGGAATCCAAGGGAACATTAATGCAGAAGAAATCAACACATCAAATCAATGCCATAAAACAAATAGAATATCACCTTTGGTGCGACGAAGCATTATTGTTTTCAGAACAGCTTGCAACTTTTTGTACCCTTTCATAGGATTCCTCTGAATTGGAATCTTTATTGTTGAGCAAAATGAATTGTAGACAGCATAAGGGTCGTATCTCAGGAATCTGAAGTAGCTATAAAGATCATCTATTGCATTCTGGATAGGTGTTCCAGACAAGCACCACCTGCGCTTAGCACGTAGACCCCAACAGGCCCTAGCTACTTGAGTTCTGTGATTCTTTATGCTCTGGGCCTCATCCAGGACTACCCTAAACCATGCAACCTTTGCAAGAGGTCGAGCAACAGACCCAAGTAATGCAGCATCCATTCCTTTATTATTCCTAGAACCTTTTTTGCCAGAACTGGGAGGATATTTTCTTTTCTTACCAGATGAAAGCCCAGGCGACGCAACATCATCACTTTCTCCTTTTCCTTTCTCATCATCTTCATCAACAATAGGCTGCTTTGGAACTTCCATGCTAACAATTGAATATGTTGTCAGAACAACATCATACTTCGCTAGCTCACAAGGATCCTTTGTTCGGTTGCTTCCATGGTATACCAGAACAGAGAGATTAGCTTTACTGGTTACCTTCTTATGCAGCTCTTCAGCCCACTGCCGTAGGACACTAGTGGGACAAACAACAAGAGTTCCTGCTGCAGGCCTTCCCTTAGATTGCCCAAAAGAATTGGAACTCTTTGTTGAACTTTCCATTGACAAAAATTGACTGCTTTCAGCATCTCTTTTCATTCCATCCACCTCAGCATCCTCATCCAAATCTAACGTTTCAAGCACTTCTTTCTTAACAACTTGTGGATCTGCTTTAACAGATGGAGGCTTTTCCTTAAGTATAAGAGCAATTGTAGATACTGTCTTTCCTAATCCCTACAAGGGAATTCATTGTATAAGCCTAAAAGTAAAATAAAGTTTCTTGAAAATGTGCCATCAAATGGTTTTGCAATTTCAAGAAATCTACCTGATCATCTGCGAGAATTCCTCCTGAACAGTACAAGCAAGAAGTCTCCTTTTGAATCATCCATGACAAAGCAATTCTCTGTCAAGGAAACAATTTAGATTAGTTGGATAACACATTGACAAGTCTATGTGCAAGTAACACAACCCACACAAGCACAGAGTCATCAGAAATAACGAGGGAAACCTGCAACATGTCAGGTTGTCACTACTTATTTCATTGTTGCTAGCCAGAATGATTTCATCAAACTCGTCACTCATAAAATGGGCTCAAAGGAAGCAAAAAATTAGGGAAAATTTCCAAACCTGATGTCTCAAAAGAGGTACAGCCAAAACTCCTTCTGGTGGGCTAGCTTCAGATTTTGGCTGAGAAATATCCTGTTATGCATGCCACAACTTTAGTCACATCATACTTTCAGTCATAACAACAGGTTGTTATAACAAAACATTGAGACAACTGAGGAAGGGCATGATTCCAATATAACAGGAAAAACTGGTGCTGATAATAAAAGTATTGATGAATAAACAATAAAATGATTTCCATATTTTTAAAAGCCAGCTGGCAAATAAGTATCTATATGGAATTGGAAGCATCCCGTCACATATCAGGCACTCACACACAAACAATTTCTCATAAACATGATGCTGACTGAACATAAATTTACTTAATCCCATGCCAAAACAGAAAGAACTTTTAGTTCCAAATTTTTTCAAACTTTAAGGATCTTTAAGATTAAAGAGTCAGAACTTTTACTTCCAAACTTTAAAGGAATTAAAGAGTCAATGCAATAGCATCCAACATCCAACCCAGAACAAACCTGCAAAGCAGCTCGCAATATGAAACGCTCATCATTAGCCCTACACCTTGCGCTTACTGCTCCAGAGTGATGAACAGAATCACTATAAGCAGAATGTTGCAAAGGAGCATTGACCTTTCCAAGTGCAAGAGATTGGCTTGCGCAAGCAGGTTGGCTGATATCCTCAAGGATACATAAGTCAGAGTCATCGTCAACATGGGATTGACTAGCAGACAAATTACTCTGAATTGATTCAGGGCTGATGCTTGAAAGATGACCCAAGAGCTTATGTTGAATCAGTTTATCTCCTTCTTCCTTAACACAACTTGGCTGCTTGTTTATCTTAGATTCCTCAGCAAATGACAAATACTGTACAGAGGGATCTAAATCCAAATGTGCATTATCAAGGGCCATATTACCAGCAATTCCATCAACTTGAGCCCTCGTGGATGCAGTATTTAATCCGGTATTAATATCAGAATTATGACAAAAGGTAGACTGAGTAGCTGGTACATTATGTGAAGCAACATCTGCATCCACAAAGGGCACATCCATAGATCCATAAAAATCATTTTCTGTTCCTGAAATCCTTAAGTTGTTTTCACTTGAAGCACTGCTGTGTCCAAACTTCCCATCTGAACCGTCCGCATAAAGGTTAGGTAAAAATTCTGCATTGTCACATAAAAAAATTCGGTACTTCCATCAGGAATATGATGATCTATCTTAAACTATCAAATGCCGGGTAAAAATTACAAAATATGAATCCATATATCAAATGCACAACAGAAATCTAAAAAGGATTTGAAAAGTTTTGCATACCTTTGGAATCGTTTTTCCCTTCCAGATGCCTGAATAGAGCTTGAGTTTCACACCATATGATATTGATATCTAAATCACCAGTATTATCGGAAACATTGTTAAATTCTCCTTCAGCAAAACTAGATGCTGTACTGCAGCTGGGAACCTCAGATTGCAATACACCAACCTTCCCTACTCCTTGATCCCTCCAAGATGCCAAATACCAGTCTCGGAAACTTCCTGAGCAGGTATTCATAGGAGAGCTAATTTTTGATAAGGACTCCAGTTTTACATCATCAAAGGTCATGGCAGAGCTCCCTGCATAATCAAAGGAGCCAACTAAACCCCCTCTAGCATCTGAAGCTTCTGAATTGTGTAAAGGGTAAAACATAGCAGGATATATGGGCTCAGATTCTGATGCATGCGGTCCATCTAACATCTGAAACCCTGATAAATAGTACACCAATGAAGAGCAATTATCAAAATGATATGAAATCTTCCATCTCAACCCCGCAAAATTTCTAGACATATTCCACTGTTTATCTCAAACACAATTAACAATGAAAAATATAGGATGAAGGTGTTACCATTTTGAAACTGAAGATTTTTTTGGTTGCCAACACCACTTGCTGTCTCAACTTTCAAATTCTTATATGAAAAATCTTCAGGAATACTCTGCAATTTTGCAAATTCAAAGAACAAATTCACTAAAAAAGTAAAAAAGCATCTAAAGCCTCTTAGTTAAAAGGCTAGAGCACGTCTAGAAAATTTTAATATATATATATGTCAATATATTAATTAAGTATATAATGTAAAATCCAATGAAACAATTCCAAGAATTCTCCCAATTTGCTTGAAAGGAGAAACAACTCATATAACATTTATCCCGAAGCACAGTATGCACTTGAAGCAGCAATAGATGCCCCCATCCATACAACATGCAAAATACCCAGTTTAAGCTGACCTAGTCAATCTACAAAACCTAGTTCCCAGTTAAAATTTTGAGGCGAATATATTTTTTTATACTACAATCAAATTTACAGATCAACAAAACCAAAGTATCTTCAAATTCTACTCTAACCCATTGTTATTGCCCCACCCTAAGGTCTGAAACAGCATCGTTTATCGCAAAATTCAAGTCCCCACATTCTTTAACCAAGAGCAAAATCAAAACCTACCTGAGAAGGCTCTTCTAGAATGTGAAAGAACATATCAAGATCTATAGCCAAATCCTCTCCCTCATTACCACCAGGCTCGTCAACGCTCCGGAATTCACCACCAGGCCAAAGCCCAGAACCGCCGTCAGCCATTATCATCATGAAAAAAGAATGAAAATCCAATAGCAAAATAAAAACCCTGTCAACTCAATCTAATAGCAAAATCAAAACCCTGTCAACTCAATCTAATAGCAAAATCAAAACCCTATCAATTCAATTCTGCTTCAAACCCTAACAAAAAAAAAAAAACTCTAGTACTGTAAAATTGAAACCGAAACACATGGATCCAAGTATTTGAAACCTCGTATCCTAAACTTAAACCGAAAGGTGAAAAGGACATGAAAGAATAGAATTCGAGAGAAGGAAACAACGAAGAAGTTTCTGAGTTTTGTGTAATTTTCTCTCTGTAAGAGAGATACAACTTTTTCTTGTTAAAGAACAATGGCAATACCAAAAAATTAAATTAAAAAATAAATAAATAAATAAATATACAAAAGTGGCCAGCCGTGAATAATGTGGGCGGCGCAGATTTAAATATGAACTGAAGGGGAGGGGAAGGGAAGGGAAGGGGCGTACGTTGACTTCTCTTCTCTGTAGCTTCTTAGTAAATTACAACCGTTGGATCAGTAACTATTTTGATTGATCAGGAGAATTATATTTCGTGCGCACGTAAATTCGTCTATACGTTAAACTACAGTGTAAGTTTTTGTTTTATGTGTTATGTGATTGGTTAGAGTCAAGATTTGGTAGCGGAGTTTTGCATGAACAGATGTATGCTTAGTCAGCAAATTAAAGCTTATATATATTTATATAGAGTTGCAAGTTTTCAGAAAAAATGAATATATTAATCTTCACCGACTTACATCAGCTAAGAAATGAATATTTAAAAGGATTAATTAGTTTTTTTTTATAAAATAATTTAATATATTAAATTTTTTATTTTTTAAAAATATATTAAATCCTCTTAATACTTATGTTAATACACTCTTTCGTTTAATTTTATCCTTAACTAATTCTAAAATAATTAATAAAAACTGTCACAAAATAAAAAAATTTTATTTTTTATTTTTAATTAATTATATTTTAAAGTTAAAATTTTATTTTTATATTTTTTTGATAAATTTAAAAATTAAAAATAAATAAAAATATTTTTTATTTTTTATTTTAAAAAATAATTTAAGAAAAAATTAAAATATTTTTTTTAATTTTTTAATATAAATAAAAAAATTCATTTTCATATTTTTGACAAATTTAAAAATAAAAAATAAAAATATTATTTTAAAAAATAATGATATTTCTATTTTTTTATTATTTTTATTGATATTTTAAAGTTAATTAAAGACATAATTAGACAGAAAAGTCTAGTAATATATTGTGACATTTATTAAAGGGAGTTAATATATTTTTAAAAATTAATTATAATAAAATAAAAAAATATTATTTAGTTATAATTATTTTTTAAATAGAACACTAGAAAATAGTTTTTAAAATTTAATTTTATAAATAATATAAAAAAAAAACTCTTTTTAGTAGTTTTATTTTCTTTCTTAATAAAATATACATATATTTTTATTGGAAAACACAGTATTTTCTACTACTTTTTTTTTAATTTGATTTCAAATACTCTTTTTTAATTTATATTTTAATTATATTTCTTATGTTATTTGCACAATCTTATGGTTTTCTTAAATTATAATTACATATATCAAATTTGTAAAATAAATAAACTTATCACCAACACAAGCTAAAAGTTAGTCATTTTTCTAATTTATTATTTCATTTATATTTAGTATTAATTATTGTGTTATTTTTTAGAATTTGTTTTGTTAATTTAAAATTTTTATTATTATAATTTATTAGTTACTGATAGTGTTATCTTTATATATATTTATTTAAATGGTGAAGATTATTATTATTATTATTATTACATAAAATAGTACTTATTAAGAATTAATAAATATTTTATAATAAGTCATAGAAAATGGGAAATTATAAATTATAAATAATTCAACATATTTTCTATTTTTCATTTTTTTGTTTAAAAATCAAAGAAACATAGAAAGAAAATTGAAAAATAAAAATGAAAAATATTTTATAAAGAAAACGTAGATCAATGTGATGCCAGTGTTTGTTCTATCATAGTCGAAGCAAACGCGCGCTGCTATGGACAAAGTATGGTGTGAAAAAAACTAAAAAGAAGATTATGTGAGACCGAAAATTCCAACTTCATACCTAGCAAATCCATTAATCCACTGATTAAGTGTATGATAAAATTATTATTAATTGTTAACTGTTAATTTATTTATGATTATTAAGGATAAATATTAATATTTATTTTTTTATTTAAATATTATTTTTAAAAAATAATTAATCATTTTATTAAAAAAAATATATTTTTTTAAATTTTAAATTAAAATTTTTATAAACAGTTATTATTTAATTATTTAACAGCTAACAATTATCAATAATTAAATGAATATAATGCAGTTATTAAAAACTAAAAAATTAATAACTACATTAAAATTTTTTATCAAACACCCTCTAATACCATCACTAATAATTATTAATTGTCACAAATTTTTTAACATTCTCATGCTAACAGTTTAGGAGTTTAAACGTTAAATGCTAATTCATGGATATATTAGTTGTTAAATAATATAATTTATTTCTATTTATTTTTATTTTTTTAATATTATGTAGTATATAATATCAATTTGAAACAAAACTATCGCATTACATTAAAATAAATTAAATTCAAAATTTCAAAGTCATAACAATAATAAATACTAGTAGTGGGGCCGCGCTTTACATAGATTTTTATTATATTTTTATTTAATTTGTATTTTTAAAATATTTTAAAATAAATAAATTATTATTATTATTATATTAAATTTAATTATTATTTTATGATAATTTAATTATGAATATAATTAAAATATATAAATTAAATTTATTATTTATGAATCAATTAAAACAATAATAGAAATTTAAATATATTATTAGTGTATATAAATTTTAATTAAAATATATAAAATATAAGAATATGAAAAAATTAATACAATAACTTTATTTAAAAAAATTAACTTTTATAAATAAAAATTCAACTTGACTAATATTATATATTTAGGGAGCAAAAAATTAAATTTTATATTTAAAGAGGTTTCAAAATCTCAATTTTATTAGTTTTGCCCGTATTTGAAAAATAATTTTTTTCTGAAATTTCTGATAAAAAGTTATTGGTAGGCGGTGATATGTTAATTTTTACGGGTGTTTGATAAAATCTTTTAATACAGTTATTAATTTATTTTTTTATTTCTAACAATTACATCATAATTATTTGATCACTTACAATTATTGATTATTAGGTACTAACAATTGCTTTTATAAAAACTATAATTTATATTTTTTAAATTCTTATTTATTTAAATAAAAAAATTAAATTATTTTTTAAAAATAATATTTAAATAAAATATAAATATAAATATTTATTTTTAATGATTATTCAACATATTAACTGTTAATAATTAATAATAATTTTGCCAAATACTTACAATAATCAATTATTAAGTAATAATTTTCAGCTAAAAACTAAAAATTACTACTAACAATTAATCAAATATAACTTTTATTAAAGAAGTGTTTGATAAAATTAAAAATTAATGTTTAAAAATTTAAGTGTTAAATTTTAAATACTGAATAATAATTATAAAATTATTTAAAGACTCAATCACTTATAATATTCAATATATATTTTAAGTTAAAAGTTTTAACTTAACATTTTAAGTGATTTTTAAATTAATTAAAATTTTTAAAATATATATTATTAAATAATTTAGAACGATTAAATTACTAAAAATTTTAATTTTAAATACTGAATACAATTATCAAACACTATTTAAATCAATAATTCTAATTAAAATGTTCAGTAGAGATTAGATAGTGTGAGGTACCACTCATCACAATTTGAAGGTTATTTATTTATTTATTAAAAAAGCTTTGTGTATATATATATATATATATATATATATATATATATATATATATATATACACCTAAAAATAAAAACAAATGACATTATAATTATAAATAATTAAATTTAATATAACTTTTTTATTAATCTAATTTTTTACTGTAATTTTTTTAAATTTAGTGAAAATTACATTTTTAAAGTATGGTTTAATTTATTTAGGCATTGACGACAAGTCAATAATTATTGGTTTGCAGTTAAATAAGCAATGCAAGTGTGGTTATTGTCGCCTTCACATTTATGTCCGTGAAATTACAGTATTTTTGTTTTTATGTCGGGAATTTGAAATTAAAAAGTATTTGTTTCCGTGACAATCGGGCAGATAAGAGCTGATTGCAATTTTCTTTTTTTTTTTTTCCAGATTATTTTGACCTGAATCACGGGACTAACATTTTCATTGCCAAAAATTGGGAACATGGCAACATGCAGCAATTTTAGCACGAAATTTCGTGAGTAGACGGTGGTTGCGGGCCATCACAATCCACAAAGTTCCTAAACGATACCAAAATATTAAATTCGGGGGAAAATGCCCCAATTTTGGTTTTGTATTTTTGCCAAAACTTAATTGGAAGCCTGAATTTTTTTTTTCCAAAATTAGGAGCTTGAACTTTGAATTTAATTGAATTTAGGGCTTAATGAGTCACGTTCAATCATAAGCCTTTAACATTCGGTAGATCAAATTTTAATAAATTATATTTTCTATAATAAAAAAATATAGAAATTTAAAATTTAAAAATAAAAGAAATTGAAAACCCAGATATGGGTTTCATAGATGAAATTCATATCAGACTTTTTTTTGCTGCAATATTGTTCGAGCTTTTCGCAAGTGCACGAATCGCTTTAGCAAGTAATAGAATGAGTAGAGTATCGTCCTATATTGAGACGTTGTCAATTATCGAAATTGATATTATTTTTATTAATTGGAAAGAAATTAATTTGGTTTAGATGAAATTTTTTAAAACAAAATTAAATAAACAAGAAAACTCAATTTAAAATTTAAAGATATCAAAGAAAACTATCTAAAATTTAGATTTCGTTAATTAAATTTACACGGTTGATCTGACTTAATAATGATTTCAAAACTATTGTGTTTGATGGATTGATTACTTTAAATTATGAATTAGTCTCTCTCGAGCAAAAATCCAAACATTCATATTAATGCAAGTATCTACTCTCATGATCACCAAATCAATGTTAATTCATTAAAATTCTTAGCAATTTCATAAAATCTATTAAAGTGTACCATAATCTCTTAGCGATACATGCCTTAGCTTATTAATTCCATGAACTAGCAACTATCGCAACTCTCGCTTATAAATAGCTACCTTATATAGTGATTATATTGGCCAATTATAAAACACTTATAAATCAAAATTAACAAATCAAACTATGTATTAAGAATAATTGAAATCATAAATCAACTTTTATTATTCAATTAATTTCATCTAAGTTGTAGAAAAATGATTTAGTTCAACATGGTAAAATAAAAAAAAGATAAACTAATAAATAACTTAAGCATGTTCATAATAAAATTAACAAAAAAATAAACAAGTAGATAAAATAAAAACTCTATTTGATGAGTTCTTTGATTGATTAAAGGTCTTGAAACTACAAAAATTATTTTTTTAGTCTCCTTTAAATCTCCTTAGCTTTCAAGAGTGATCTCTCTTTTTCCCAAGTCTTGGTTGCCTTTTTATAAACTTCATTTTTGAGAACATAGCAAAATATAGGGTAGGGACATGAAATACCGGGTACAGATATTTGAAATATCGCGTACAAGTATTTCACATATTTAGCGAAATATCAGTTGTATAACGAAATACCGGGTATGGTGATAAAATACCGGGTACCCGATATTTGCTACTGTCTCTCGAGTTTCATTTATACTTCAAATGCCGGTTCCTCTTCTCCAAATACCGAGTGTTTGCTCCAAATACCGGGTGCCCGGTATTTCATCTCCTGACGAATTTTTCCAACTAAAAATTTAAAATTTCAATTTTCAAACTTTCAAAACAAAATCAAATCAAATAAAAATCATTATTCAAAAATAAAATCATACCAATTTCATAAATCTTCAATTTTAAATTAAAAAGATTATACAAAATCAAATTTAAATCCTATCAAATCTACCAAAATATTGCTAAATCTTTATTTCAAATTGAAATTCAAAACTATATTAAATTTAACCTAACTTATACAAAAACTCAATTATTTTAACTACAAAATGACACCTAAAATACTAATAAAAATACTCAATTTTAATGCCTAACAAATTCCCCCATACTTAAACATTTGCTTGTTCTCAAGTAAATTTAAAGAGATCTCCAATCGAATGCAAGAATTATCAAAGAATTTAAAATTTCTAAGAACAAAATTTTTAATTATAATTAAACTTAAAATAGCCTAAATTCAAATTTGCTTCCCAATTTCTTTTTGAGTTACAATGCATCCAAAAACTAAAAAAAATAGAATTTTACATAAAGAAAATATTTTTCACAACTCCAGCTTTAAAATATATTATTTTCTTGAATTTCACAAAACTGGTAGTAGATGAATTATTTTTTTCATTATATAATTTTTTAAATTAAAGAAATATTTATATCCCTATCCTTTCTACTCCACTAAAATCTTCATTCGAATGAAAGCATGAGTAAATTCAATCACCGAATTACTTTTTAGTTTCGCTTTGCATATACCTTTGACATTGATGCTTTGCATATACCTTTGACATTGATGCGAGAATTTTCAAGATGTTTTTGTTTTGTTCTTTTTTATTCATAAGCAATACAGGTTTTTTTTTTCTTTTTACTTTTTTTAAATTCTCTTACTACCATGTTTAGGCCAAATTCTCAAAAAATTTTAATTTATATTGCTAGATTCATTACTTGATTCTCCTTATGATTAATTCTAAAAATTTTAGATTAAGGATGTACTAAACTTAAATTAATCTTTAAAAGCATAAAAGAATTACAGACTACTAAATCTAATTTATAAGAAAAAATTGATATTTAGAAATATCAAAAATAATTCTAAAATAAATTCTACATAAACGATTTAAAGAAAACTAAATATTTTATTGATTCAAATTTAAAGGGAAATTATTAAAGACATAAAAATTAAAAACTTAAAAAGAAAAATCTAATCCTAAAATCTAAATAAATTTAAGAAGAAGAAAGTGTTCTATTAAAAATCAGGTCTTCTCAGAGAATACTGGATACCCGATATTTGAAACTTTATTATTATTATTATTATTATTATTATTATTATTATTGGTTAAAATAAAAGACAAGTTTAAATTTAAACAAAAAGGGCATAATTAAATTTGCATAAATTAAAAAAAATACGTTACAAATTTTATTTGGGTTGCCTCCCAACCAGCGCTTCTGTAACGTCATTAGCTAGACGTTGATCTGTCTTTACAGAGCATCTTCTAACGAACAAATTGAAGCTTTTTCAATGGCATTTCCTCTGACGCATCATTTTGAGTTAGTTCCTCAAATTTATCCGTCAAATGAAAGGGCAATGGTTTTGCTGAATCTAACTGTTGTGCATATTCAACCACTTTTGGTATTTCTCCCTTCAAGACTCCTCCATTCACTAAACAGCTTTCAAGTGGGTCTTTTCCTACCACTTTTCCTTGTTTTTCTTGTTCAATTTGGTCAATCACATTAATGTTAAAACAGCTATCAGAGATGTATGGGAATTTAGTTGCCTTAGCTATATTGAACTCTACCTCCTCATTTCCAAATCTAAGTATTAACTTTCCTTACCTTACATCAATCAATGCTTCAGTGGTTGACAAGAATGGCCTTCCTAAAATCAAGGGTACCTCTACATCCTCATCCATGTCAAGAACAACAAAGTCCACAGGGATATAGAACTTTCCCACTTTCATTAACACATTCTCAAGCACTCCAGCAGGAAATTTAACCGACCTATCGGCTAGTTGAAGTGTCATTCTTGTTGGATTGATCTCATTGAACCCCAACTTATCTGCCACAAATTTTGGCATTAAACTTATGCTTGCACCAAGATCACATAGTGCCTTTTCAAACTCCATTTTGCCTATAGTGCAAGGGATTGAAAAACTTCCTAGGTCCTTGAGCTTTTGTGGCAGTTTGTTTTGAATAATTGCACTACATTTCTCGGTTAGTGCAATTGTATCATTCTCCTCCAACTTCCTTTTATTTGTCAAAAGTTCTTTGAGGAATTTGAAGTAGGTTGGCATTTGAGCGAGGGCATCTGCAAATGGAATGTTTATACGGAGCTACTTAAACACTTCCAAAAACTTTTCATATTGCTTCTCCAACTTATGCTATCTCAATCTCTGTGGGAATGGAATAGGAGGGACGTAGGGCTTTACTTCTTCCTCTTTTGGTTCCTCAACTTTCTCCGCCTCTTTCGAGGTCTCCTTCTCTTCCTTCTTCTTTGGGACAACTTCTTCTAGTTGCTTCCCGCTTTTCAACATGACTGCTTTGCAATGTTCCTTGGGGTTTACTTCAGTGTTACTTAGCAAGGCTTCTTGGCTCCTACTTGCCATTGCATTAGCCATTTGCCCTATTTGAACCTCCAAATTCTTTATTGCTGCGGATTGGCTTTGCAAAGTTGAATCTGTCTTATGCATGAAATCTGATGTGGATTTAACTAAGCTTGCAACAATGTCTTCCATATTGGATTTATTCTCTTGAGGTTGGAATTGATTCATTTGAAATCCAGGTGGTGCAAATTGTTTGGATGGCCCAACTTGGTTGCCTTGCATTGGCAGGTTCAACTGGTTGTTTTGGTTGCTCCAAGAGAAATTTGGGTGATTTCGCCATCCAGGATTATATGTATTTTGGTAAGGATTATTCTGTTGCACCTCTTGTCTATTGAAGTTAGCCACATATTGCATCTGCTCAACATTGGTACAATCTGCAGAAACATGGTTATCTCTATAAAAATCACAGCTCACAAAATTGTTAGATATAGCATTACAATGATTGGCATTATTAATATTGTTATTAGGTCCTAATAATTTTAAAATTGCATCAAATTTGGCATTTACCATTGCCATTTGATCTACCTCATATACACTAGCTGTCCTTTTTGGATGACTTCTTTCATTGGCCCACTGGTGGTTATTTGAAGCAATCTCCTCGATAAGCTGGCATGCCTCATTTCCTGATTTATTAATTAATGCTCCTCCAGCAGCTACATCGAGAGTTATCTGAATGGTCGAAAATAATCCTCCATAGAATGTTTATAACAAAGTATAACAATCTATTCGGTGATTTGGACATTTCCTTTGCAATCCTTTGAACCGCTCCCAAGCATCATACAATGATTCTCCATCCTGTTGACTGAAATTCAAGATGTCATTCTTGAATCTCAGCATCTTTCCAAATGGAAAATATTTTATAAGGAAGGCTTGAACCAACTGCCTCCAGCTTATAAAGAAATTTTCAGGATGCTTATTTAGCCATTCCTTGGCTAGATCTCTCAATGAGAATGAAAATAATATCAACCTAATTATCTCATCTGGAACTTCACTAATTTTTACAGTGTTGCATAGCTCCACGAAGTTTGAGATGCGGGCATTAGGGTCCTCCAAAGGTCCTTCACTAAATTGCATGTTGGAGACCATATTGATTAAAAGCGGATCCAGCTTAAAGTTGTTGTTATTGATAGTTGGTCAGGCTATGCTTGATTATGCCCCATGCAAATTCGGAAGCACATAATCTCTTAAGGTTCTCAGTTGTGGCTAATGGTGAACCTCCGGCTCTTGATATCCTTGCGGAATATCATTTATATTTGGGTTAGCCGCTACATCGGCCTCATTTCCTCCAATATTAGCTATTTCAGTTTGATCTTGTGATTGTTGGAGTTGTTGTTGCTTACGTAACCTTGTTTCTTTGCGATTTCTTCAACACTATCTTTCGATCTTAAGATTAAATGGCTCTAAGTCTATTAATCATGATTTTCACATAAACCTGTAATTAGAATCACATAAAGAAACAATTAAAAATAACAGAAAATAAAACCAAAATAATAAAGATAAATATTAGTATTGATATTGACAAAATAGTTGCGCTTCCCCGGCAATGGTGCCAAAAACTTGTTTGGGCTTTTCGCAAGTGCACAAATTGATATTATCTTTATTAATTGGAAAGAAATTAATTTGGTTTAGATGAATTTTTTAAAACAAAATTAAATAAACAAGAAAACTCAACTTATAATTTAAAGATATCAAAAAAAACTATTTAAAATTTAGATTCCGTTAATTAAATTTATACGGTTGATCTGACTCAATAATTATTTCAAAACTATAGTGTTTGATGAATTGATTACTCTAAATTATGAATTAGTATCTCTCGAGCAAAAATCTAAACATTAACATTAATACAAGTGTCTACTTTCCTGATCACCGAATTAATGTTAATTCATTAAAATCATTAGCAATTTCATAAAATCCACTAAAGTGTACCCTAATCTCTTAGCGATACATGCATTAGCTTATTAATTCCATAAATTAGCAAAGCAACTATCGCAGCTCTCGCTTATAAATAGCTACCTTAGATAGTAATTATATTGGCCAATTATAAAATACTTATAAATTAAAATTAACAAATCAAACTATATATTAAGAATAATTGAGATCATAAATCATTATTATCAACTTTTATTATTCAATTAACTTCATCTAAATCCTAGAAAAATGATTTAGTTCAACATGGTAAAATAAAGAAAAGATAAACTAATCAATAACTTAAACATGTTCATAATAAAATTAACAAAGAAATAAACAAATAGAAAAAGTAAAAACTCTATTTAATGATCTTTTTGATTGATTAAAGGTCTTAAAATTCAAAAAATCATTTTCTCTAGCTTTTTTTAAATCTCCTTTGCTCCCAAGAGTGATCTCTCTTTTTCCCAAGCCTTGGTTACCTTTTTATAGACTTCATTTCTGAGGGCAAAGCAAAATACAGGGTAGGGATATGAAATACCGGGTATAGGTATTTTACATATTTAGCAAAATACCGGTTGTACAACAAAATATCAGGTATGGTGGCAAAATACTGGGTACCCGGTATTCGCTATTGTCTCTTGAGTTTCATTTATACTTTAAATACTGGTTCCTCTTCTCCAAATACAGGGTGTTCACTTCAAATACCGGGTGCCCGGTATTTCATCCCCTGACGAATTTTTCCAATTGAAAATCCAAAATTTCAATTTTCAAACTTTCAAAACAAAATCAAATCAAATAAAAATTATTATTCAAAAATAAAATCATAACCAATTTCATAAATCTTCAATTTTAAATTAAAAGAATTATACAAAATCAAATTTAAATCCTATCAAATCTACCAAAATATTGCTAAATCTTTATTTCATATTGAAATTCAAAACTATATTAAATTTAACCTAACTTATATAAAAACTCAATTATTTTAACTACAAAATGACACCTAAAATACTAATAAAAATATGCTTAACAAATATAAAAAATCATAATATTTTTTTGATTTTATTAAATTATGTGTGAATTTTAAAATCACTAGCCAAATGGAGAACTCTAGGCACTAAAAGTATATGGATTTGCATCTATTTAAAATTTATTTGTAGCTGCGGTTTAAAGTTTAAAAAATGTTAAATAATTTTTTAAGTATTTATATATAAAAATAAAACATTGTTTTAAAATTTAAAAAAGAAAAAAATAATTAATTTTTTTTAAAACGGTATTTGATAAAACTATATTTCTAAAACCATATTTTAAGCCAAACGCCTCCTAAATGAACTGCTTATAAATAATCATTATCCTCTATTTTATTTGGTATCACATCTCCTTTATATTATATCACTTTTTTTTTTTAAGTGTTTTGATAACTAATAATTTTTTATTATTGATGTGGTGAATATAGATATGTATGAGACAAGTGATGGGATATCAAATGAAACAGATGATTCGACGCATACAGAGATATGGAACAATATATAAAGATATATAGAATAAAAAATAAGATACCAAATAGGATAGATAATCTGGATTGACTTGCAAATGCACAAGTTGATTCGCCAGAACCAGGACTGGATGCAAAACTAATGGGGTACTTGAAGTTAAAAAGGCAGGGGTACTCCCAAAGGCAGGCTCAGTGGAAGTCCCAAAGGGTAAGGAGTATTAGAAGTCATAAATCCAGGAGTGCTTGAAGTACCATTGGTAGAACTGGTAACACCAAAACTAGAGGTGATGAAAGTTCCAAAGTTATCCGCATATCCAAACCCGGGGAAAGCAAGACCGACATGAGTCATGGTTATGTAAAGAGCAGGGCGTGCCTGAAAAGGTATTTTTTTATATGGGTTATTAGGCTTTGACGACTGCTTTTGCTTTTTTTTTTTTCGATTTCTTTTTCTCTTCTTTTTTAATTTTAATATTTTTTATTCTTAAAATTTTAAAATTTTAATTTTAATTTTTTATTTAAAAATATGAGATGGATATCACAATTTAACATTATTAATGTTAATTGATGAAAATTACCTAAATTGAACTAAATTACAATTTCAAACTCCTAATTGACTTGAAAAAATTTTCAAGCCTCTAATTAAACTTTTAATAAAAATATAGGTCCTAAATTCAGTATGTCCCCTAAATATTTTGTATTGTATTTAAATTAAATTTTATAAATTTTAAAATTTAGAATCAATTATTTCATAAAGTTTCTTTTTTTAATGTAAAAAAATTAAAATAAATATAAATCATACAGTTTTATAAATGTTCAGTATAATTAAATTCGATTTATAATTCAATTATATAAAAAATTTTATAATTTATATTTTAATTTTTTTGAATTTTAATATTATTAATTAATTTTTAAAAAAATAAAATAAATTGAATTTATTATGTATTTATATCATACTTAAAATAATTTATATATCTACTAAATTTTAAACTCAACAATCATTCAAACAATATCGAACGCATATCAATTAATTCTTTAAAATAAATTAAATTTATATGAAATTATCTCATTAATTTTTTTCAGTCATTATATTTTTAAGAATTTAAATATCAAGACCAATACATATAATATCTTTTTATTATTTTTTCAATTAGCTCATATGTAATAAATTTGATCTATATATTTTCTTTATACAACATTCAAAATTATCAAAAGCTAATATTTAAAGTAAATAATAATAATAATAATAATAATCCTCTAGTCCATTGCTTGAAAAATATAAATTAGATTTATGGGCCTAAGACAGCAATTTTAGGCCCATGAATAATGAAAAGATCCTAAGGACCCAAGACACAGTCATATTTCATTCTTGTGGGGCCTAAAAGGACAAAAAATATTTCAACGCATCTAGGCCCATTAAGCAAAAGCGGATCCAAACCAATATAGCCCGAAAACAAGAAGAGAGAGAGAGAGAGAGAGAGAGAGAGAGAGCTGGCAATAATATCACTGAGACGGAGGCAAAGCATCGCAAAGGCTACTCTGATTCAACCCTCCACGAAAACGTGAAATCGCAAGATTTTCCAGGAGAACAGGAACTGCAGTTCTTCACTTAGTCTCAATTCAGATAGGATTAGGGTTTTTTTTTGGGCCTTCTCTTTCTGGTGAGTGTCAGTGGAAAAGTGGTGAGATCTTGTTGAATGTAATAGCGGTACCTTTTTTTTTAATATATATATGCTAAGTTTCGGATTTTCGGGTTTGTTTGGATACAGGGATTAAGTATCCGGTTATTGGGATATCGATGGGCTTGTTGATGGTGGTTGTATACTGATGTCACTGTTCTGGATTGTGATTCGTCAGCTTGCAGAGATCGAGGCAATGGTAATTTGGCATTTTATTTTATTGAGTTAAATTTTTGTTTTCTTGATGTGTGATTACTTCTGATTCATGATGTTGTTGTTTGTAATTAATTAGAAGTGTTCAATTTAGTTTGTTAGTGAATGGAATGAAACTGATTGTTAAGGTTGTTTGGTACAATTTTATTGAATTTTACTCTTAAACTAAAGAGAGGACTTGAGTATCTTGAGCAACTAAGCTTTGGCCTTTTTTTTTTTTTTTGGTTAAATTTGATCAACATGGGTGTTTGAGGATAATTTGTATGTGCTGTCATTTTATTTTCCATAGTAAAGTGCAACCTTTGTGCACTTTGCATCCACAACAATTGATTTTTGTGGTGATTAAATGTGTAGAAATATTTGTGTGCTCATGCTTATTTTAGCTGTCTGCAGGCTACTTCAAAAAAGGTGATTACTAGAGAAGAGTGGGAAAAGAAGCTTAATGATGTAAAGATTAGGAAAGAAGACATGAATAAATTGGTGATGAACTTTCTTGTCACTGAGGGTTATGTAGATGCTGCTGAGAAATTCCGCAAAGAATCTGGAACTGAACGTATCCTTAGTTACTTAATTTTCATAGTAGAATATATTTTTGGTGTCTGATGCATATTGGAAGGTTGATATCATAAGAATTTTATGTTTTTCCTTATTGGAAAAAAATAGCAGATATAGATCTTGCAACAATCACAGATCGCATGGCTGTTAAGAAGGCAGTGCAGAGTGGAAATGTTGAGGATGCAATTGAGAAAGTTAATGATTTAAATCCTGAGGTAGGGCATTTTATCATGCGGTAATGGTCTTATTATACCTGTCACCAATTTTTTGTTAAAATTCTGTTTAAGGGTGATGTTTATTTTACTCACTTGTTTCTTCATATTTTTTAATTTTTTCAATGTTTTAAATTGTCTATTAATCACTGGTATCCTTGAAATCTCTTATTTTACACTAGGATAAAGGGATCCACATTATGCAATCATCTTTTGACTATACATTTGTGTATCAAAAGTGACCAATATTACTTATTCAATTAATAGGAAGTTTTGCAAAATTATCAGTTTAGCCTCATATTCATGGGTCATAATATGACTCCTACTTCTTTAATTGATTCATAAAATTGGCCTTGCATCTGTTATTATGTATGTCAAAAAGATTTACATGCAGAATCCTTATAAGCAGGGAAAAGATTGATGTCTCTTGGAATTAGTTTTTGGGTTGAAGAATAAGCCACAATATTGCATTTTGCAAGCTGTGTCATTGGTCCTAGCTAGTCAACCATTAGTATCTGTAGATGGTAAATGACATATTGCTTGGTTAGTAGCAACTATAAAAAAAACACTTCAGAGGAATTAAGAAAACTAGGAAATAAACCTGATATTTTCTTGTGGATGTAGAAGTTTAGAAGCATGAACATTTTTCAAATGCGGGACATTCATTTAGTCGTTGTTGGGCAGATAAATTTTGCTCTTTGATTTTTTATTTTTCCAGTTATTTGAGTGACACGTATTAGCATCATCTAGATTTTCCTAATGTGAAAATTTTAATGCAGATACTGGATACGAATCCTCAACTTTTTTTTCATCTCCAACAGCAGCGGTTGATAGAATTGATTCGAAATGGAAAAGTAGAGGAAGCGTTGGAGTTTGCTCAGGAGGAACTTGCACCCAGGGGAGAAGAAAATGTAATTCTGGATTGTTCATAACTTTGTCTTGCCTGCTTACATTGTATTTTAAGTTTATGTCATTGGAGTTTCCTCTGGGCTGTTGTCTTCTCAATGTGAGCGAACCTCATATATTGACTGGTTTGTTATTGTTAAAAACTTGATGCAATAATCAAGTAAATGTGTGATATTATATAAAGGAGAGGTTCATGTGACTGTATTTGAGCATTAAACTGCCTTTGAACTGCATACCTTTAATGACAATGCATAACTGAAAGTTTTAAAATTTTCTGCAGCAAAGCTTTTTAGAAGAGTTGGAGAGGACTGTTGCGTTACTGGCTTTTGAAGATGTCACCAACTGCCCTGTCAGAGAACTTCTGGATATTTCTCAACGCTTGAAGACAGCAAGCGAAGTGAATGCAGCCATACTAACTAGCCAGAGTCATGAAAAAGGTCAGTTATTTGTTGATAGTATTTTTGATATTTTACTGGTCCCAAGCATTGAATTTTTTGCTCTTATTTATCTTACAATCTATTGTTTCTTCATGGTCTAAGTTTGGGAGCATAAGCTAAAACCTATATTTCTGAGCTATTCAAGATATCTGAGTTACTGTAGTAGAAGTTATTTTTCTGTGGCTGCTAGTGATAGTAATATCCTCGCACATACACTAACTGTCTCTCAACAATGCATAAATTAAAGATTCAGTGTGAGTTTTCTTAAATACCCTGAAATGGCTTTTTTAAGTTGCTGGAGCTATTTATGGTGTTCACGTGAACATTATACCTTCAAAGAGAAGCCGAATGCAGATTGGCCTTCACTTTGTAGCATTGAACCACAGAAATTGGTTTTTCACCTAAATGGTCATCAATGGCCATATTCTTTTTCTTGGAGGTGGATTTGAAGGATGTAGCAGGAGGGAAGAGCTTCCTTCTGATTCCTTTGGGAGTTGACTATGAATATTGGACTTGAAGGAAATAGAGGATTTATAAAACAAGTTAATAAGTGGGCCTTTGGTATATTTTTCTTTACCAAATTTTAGCAAATTCTGCAAGGGTAATGACACTGGTGAATGAATGTGAGCCACGTCATTTGATGTCTGATCATTGTATATTATATCTTTTAGGTTGTGCTGTGTTCTTGTTTCTCTATTTATTTGAGAGGGCCTTGTTTCCTTGACTTGATCATCCTTCCTTGTATATGTTTACAAACACAAATTCATCTAAAGAGGAGAGATTTTTTTTTTTTTGGCATGATACAGACCCAAAGCTACCAAGTTTGTTAAAAATGCTAATATGGGCTCAAAATCAACTTGATGAGAAAGCTGCTTATCCTCGAATAAACGATCTATCCACTGCCATGCTAGAGGACCCTGCAGTTTGAAAAGGCTATAAGTTATTATGGACGAATTGGATCGTCTTAGATTGAACACCGAGGGGGAAGGAATCTTCAAATTTATGTAATGTTATTACGGAACAATTGTAGGTATTCATTGGATGTTGTTAGAATTTGGTTGGTGCTTAATTCTCTTCTTCTGAGATGTTCAGTGGCTTATGTCCTTGTCTAATTGTTTTGTTTATGCAGTTTGCTTTATTTTAAGATTTGGCTGATTCAATTGACATTTTATCCAAAGATAAATGGAAGTAGCGCAAGTGTACTAAAAACTTTATCACTGTATAAAAATTGCTATCCTGCTCTGCTGTTGTAATCATTGATGGAATAGGGAATCAGGCAATGAAAATAATTAGTGTGGTTTCCTCTCAAGTACAAATTACATGCATACTGGTTAACTGACAGCATTATGGTTTTAATCCGTAGTAGATTTGATGGTCTTGGCAGACGTTCAATGATACAATAAGTACTGTTCCAAGTAAACAAAAATCAGTTTAATTGTTATTAAAAAGCAATTATTTGAGTGTTGTTTAAGGCCATCATCAATCAACAATGTCAAAATGTAGTTAATTTTACACTATTTTGCAGTTTATATCATATCAAACATTAATTTCATTTTTAATCATAACTTTATTTTTAACATTATTTTTTATAATATATTTTTTTTAATCTATTTTATACAACTTATTATAAACCAATCAAGATATAATTTTGACAATTCGAGACCTAATCAAATTAATCGAGATTAAATTTAATTAATTTGAAACCTAATGTTAATCAACCGAGACCTATATTTAAATTGAATATATAATAAAATAATTGGTATAAATTAATTTGTATTATTTCAAATTCTTATATTATATGTCCAAATTAATTAATTTTTTTAAAATATAATTTTTTTTTATAAAAATTTAGGTAATATTAATTTTATTGTTTGTATTTAATTTAAATATTTATGTAAGAATTAATATATATATATTGAAAATTACAATTTAAATATAATGGGATTTTTTTATAAATTAACATTTTTAAAATTAATTGTTTGTATAAATTAAAAACTAAATAATAAAAGTTAAAAAAAATTATGGGTTTATTTGTAAAATTTTGATTTTAATTATAAATTTTTTATATATAAAAATTAAATAAAAAATTAAAAAAAAAAAAAAAAACAAAATGCAATAGACTTGGCAAAAATTACCCGTACCCGCGGGTACCCGCAGATACTCACGGGTAATGCGGGTAATGGGAGTGTTAAAAATAATTCCTATTAAGAAACGGATTTTTTTACCCGTTACCCAACGGGTGCACCTGTTTATACCCATACTCACAGATATCCCTTAAAATATATATATATATATATATATATATATATATATATATATATATAAACACACACAAACTAATAAAAAATTAAGGTTTTATATAATTATTTTACGTTCACAGTTACACAGTAACTGCTCTACACAATACAGACTACTCTTCTCTTTTCTTCTAACTCTTCTGATCAGACTTTTGAAAGTTAACGTTTTATTCAATAAAGAAAATCAGACTTTTGTATCAAATCCTTCTCTATCTGAGTACTAGATAATCACACTTTAAATTAACAATCAATTTTAATTTTTTAAAATTTTATATTTAAATTATTTGATACTAAATAAATTATATCTGACACTTCTATCTTGATTTTTTATGAATGTTACATTTTTAGTTTTTTTTTTTTATAAATTGTTTTCTTTGTGATTTTTTTATTTTTTATTGTTTAAAACTTTTAAATTTATATTGTTTTGTTATTATTTGAAACTTTTAAATAGATATTCAAAACTATATATATAACTCATTGGTATAATATAAATTTATAATTAATTATATTTCTTATTGGTGGATAATGAGAGTAAACTTGAGATTACAATCAAGAAAAATTAATTATTTTGTTTAAAAATGTACTTGTCTTTTTTTTATTGTGCAGGATTATATGAATTTAAAAATAAACTATAAAATGGTTTCCTATATAAAATTTATATTAAAAATATAATATTTCTTAAAATAAATTATCTTTTTAGAATTGACAATAGATAAATAAATAAAAAATTAAAAATATGAATAGGTACCCGCGGGTACCCATAGTAAGTGGATATGGGTATGACAATTTAGTACTCATTAAAAAACGGATAATTTATATCCATACCCATTGGGTACATCCGTAAAGACCCGTACTCGTGGATACCCGCTGGTACCCATGGGTACCAGTTTGCCAGGTCTATACAGTAAAACACCAAATTTAGTGTTTTAGTGTTTATCAACTGCATTTTATTTTTGGTGTTCTACTGTTCATAAATATCATTTTGCAGTTTACAATAGTGTTGGGCTGCAAAAATCAATTAAATTGCAAAATAGTGTTTAATTACATTTTACAGTTGGATTGAAGATGCTCTAATAATATTAAAAGGTGTTTGGATTTATTTAAAATAAATAATTAAAAACGCTAAATGATTTTTTTAATATTTGGATGATTAATTTAAAATATTATTTTAAAATTTAAAAACAAAAAAGCAAAAAAAAAAGTTAGACCAACACTACATCAACATATATATATATATATATATATAATTCAACTAGTAAATAGTAACACCAAACATTTATGGAAGCTTAAAAACTTAAAAGATGGAGTAACTAGACCAAGGACCATTAGGCTTCACAGAAGTAGTAGCCAGTTGGATGACCTTAGTAGAGGAACATTAATGTTACCACTATTCATGCTGCAGGATTCTAAAAGAATGGAGGCAAAAGAAATGTATTTTTCACAGCTAGAAGCTGGTTTTTTTGGGGAAAATTAGTTAATCCCATCTGTTTTGATTTTTCCAACAAAATAATTTTGAATAAGATGTCCACATACTAAAATCTAATAAGAAAACGAAGATTGAATAGTAAGGTAAGTGCTTTCTCTTCTTTACCAATTGAAAAATCCAAACCTACAATAAAAACGGATATTATAGCAATTAATGCCACAAAAGATCCCCAGGTCTACAAAACAAAATACAACAGAAATAGTAAAATATTACTCAAGAATCAAGATTCTACCCAAACAACATAAACCCGTATGATGTTATTGGCATCCTGATTCTTTTTACTTTTCATTTCTTGACAACACCCATCATCAAAATTAAGAGCATAACTTGACGGATCATACTGAAACTTGACCTGTTGCTTGCCACCATTCTTCACAGCTTTCTTCACTGCTGCCTTCACTCTCCAAAACAGAGTCTTGCATTGCTTCTTGCTAAAACTATTAATCCATTCCAATCTCCCAACAAAACCCATATTCAAAAAGCATAAAAAAAAAGTCCAAAGATTCAATCACACAAAACAGATAAATCTTGAAAATACAGCAGAAAAATATTAACAAGTTACTGTGTCTTTATAAAACAGAGAAGCCCAAAAAAAGCCTCGACTTTTGAAGGGGGCGGAAACAAGAATTGATTGGGTGAAAAGAAAGGGAAAAAAAAAAAAGAAAAAGCAAAAATCTTTTGGGTCTTTCAAAGAAGCTGCTAAAGCTTCTCTAGTTGGCAGTCTCCACAGCCAAGTGCTTTTTTGGCATTACATTGGGATGCTCAAATTCCATCATCTAATATTTATATATATATATAAGAAAAGAAAAGAAGGAGTGAGAGAGAGAGAGAGAGAGACATACAAAGAAAAGAAAGGAGAGGTTGCAGTAGGCAGAGACCCCCTCTCTCTCTCTCTCTCTCTCTCTCCCTCCTATGTCCTATCACTATCAGATAGCAGTTGTAGGAGTGGTATAGCGATCTTGTGTCGTTCCTCAGCCAAATCAAAATGAATTCCTCGTCCCCATTAGGTATGTTTTTGCCTACTAGTACGATACCCATATTTTTAATTATGGCACTAACTCCATTTCCATCTCCACTAACCTCTTTAAAAATTGGACCAAGTATGCCTAAATCTTTAGCAGTTACAAGAATGTGGTATCATTTAAACTTTGTTTCTCAAAAATTAGTATTTTCTTTGTTAGGTAAGATGATATCAACTTTCTTTTGATTTGATTGTTTTTCAAATTATTTTTCTTAAATTGTTGCCTTTATTTTTTTATTCTATTGATCAAGATTTAAATTATGATATTGTATTATAATATTTTAGCTCAAAAAAAGGGCTTTGCAAATTAATTTCATTGAAATGATATTACTTTTTAAATTAGTATAATATACCTTTATTTAATTGATTTTTTTAACAAATATTTTAAGAATATTAATTAAAAATAATTATTTCAGATAAAATATAATTATAAAATTTATATTATAAAATATAAATAAAATAATATAAAAATAAATTAAATATGAGAGAAAAAAAATATATTGATAAAATTATTTTTTATTATAATTATCAAGAATAAATGATAAGTTAAAATTTTTATTTTTTACTTATTTATTTTATTTTTAAATTTTTTTATTTAATATTATTTAAATTTTTAATTTTTAAAAACACATGAAAAAAAAAAAAGTTAGTAATATTACCTATACGGCCATATCAGAGTACTAAAATGAGTAGTATAATTTATGTCCCTCTCAAGGGGGCATGTGAGGTTCCCCCTAATCCTATATTTTCATCAAATTAATGATAAAGCTACCTATCACTAATTTGTATGTTTTCTTGAAAATAGTGCAATATGTATGTTTAAGAACTTGAATTTCTTGAAAAGAAGGGCTAAGAATATGTAATTACGTAGATGATAAAATATTTATCTTTAAATTTTGATCTAAATAATAAGTTTTTTTCTTTTTTAAATAAAGGAGAAGGAATAATTCTTTTAAATAATAACAAAATCATAAAATTAAAATTAATTTTGAACTAATTAAAAATTTAAATTTTTTAATATATATATTAAGTTTATATAAAAAATTATTTTTAAATGAAATAAATGAAAATTTATTTATAAACTGTATATTAAGTTTATATAAAAAATTAAATCTAAGTGAAAATTTTATTATAAATCAATGAATTTTTTTTAACTAGAGTGTCTCAAACTTACATAAACTATATGTTAAAGTCTTGCTTTTAAAGATTAAAAAATGAAAAATAAATTTTTTAATTAAATTAAATTTCATGTATTAAGTAATAATTTGTCCTTGGGTAAGTATTGAGTAGAAGAATGAGAAACAAAATAAAGATGAAAATAATAAAGACATTTCAAAAGGAAAATTCACAGTGACCAATCAAATCAAAATTGCTCTTTGAGCTTTTATGATTATTTCTTTTACGAGGACTTTAGTCAAATTGCAAGAATAAGTATGAAATTTTATATTGAATTTAAATTTTATTTATAATATTTAATAGAATTTATAGTTTGATATATTATTTATTATTTTCATTTTTTTATATATATAATTTTAGAGAGAAAGAAAAAAAAAATTTATAAGTCATTTTTAAATTTTAATATTATATTTTTTTTTTAATTTTATTTCTAATTAAAAATTAAATTTATACATTCAATCAATTTTATAATTAATAAAATTATACAATAAATAAAATTATATTAGTTATTTTATATTAAAATTAAGATATAGTAATTAATTTATTATTTTTTTTTTTTTTCAAAATGATTTATATAAAATAATGGATGAAAGTCTTAAGACATTTATTGCATATATATATATATATATATATATATATATATATATAATACGTATTTTATACGCTAGTAATGAAAAGTGTATTTTGAAAAAGATATAAAGAGACTCATTACTCCCATTATAATGAGTGTGGATATCCTTTGGACAATGTGGAAATATGGTGGTTCCATTGATTATACAATGGATTTTTGTAGTTTCGATCTTTTTGTCTTCTTCTCCAAAGCCCATTTTGCCTAACTATATTCTCCCTTTTGTCTCACTCCCCATCCAACTTCTCTTCTAAAATCTCTGTACCACCACTTCTGTTGTTCTGATCTATTTATTTGCCCTTCCATCCCCTACCCTTACCCCTTACAATTAAACTTGTGGACCCATTTTGAATGAGACAGTGTGCCAACAAGGGTTTTCTTAGCCTTTTGTAATTTGATATTGATGGGTCAGATTTTGCCACCTGGCATTTTGTCCATGTAGGACCCTCTGATTATATGGGTTCAGCTGGACCCAACTATCATGAACCCTTGATGTGTGAAGAGTTGGATCTTGGATGTAAATAGTGGATTGCTAACTAGGGCTTAACTTTAATCATGAATCTAATGAAAAACCAAAACTTCTTTAGTTATGAACATTTGTATATATGATGAGACTTAAAAATTTAACCCTCATATGTTAGTGGTAGTCTATTTAGTTTATTTTTATCTTTTAATTTTATGTGTCATTCTTAGTATATGGATAAAGCTCAAATAATTCATGGCTGATTTGTCAGTCCAATTATTTTGAGTCCTCAAATTTAGCTGGACCTCACTATATATAAGTTTTTGTTGTTATTTATAGTTTCCTCTTCAACTAACTTTTGTTCTGATTTTTAACCTTTTCTGGACATTTGAAATTTCTTTTGGATGTTTTCTTCTTCTTTTTCTCCTCAATTCTTGTAAATTTCTTTCTTTTAAGTCTCAAATATTATCCAAAATCGAAATTTGGGAATCTACTTGAGAAGAAATTGCAGAAAGGGCTTTAAAAGCTTTCCATTAGATAGTTGAATTTGGGTTTAGATAGTTATGGGCCTCGGCCCTTCTAAGAACCCACACCATTGGATATATACAGCAAATGCGATAATAGCACGTGTATTCATAATTTTTTTTAATAATAAAAAAAAAATTGATATAAGGGTAATGTTAATAAATAATTTTTTAAAAAAATAACATTCATAAATTAATTTTATTTTTATTCTGTCTTCATATAAATAAATTAAAGTAAAGTAATGGTTGTAGCTAAATATTTGTTAATGGGGATAAAAGTTGATTAATTTTCTATTATTGTAACATGACATGTTACCTTAAACATTATAAAATTTAGGATGTTAAAGAGTCCATTTGTGGAAAGATGAAAAACATATTAAATATAATAGATCCCATAAGCTAAGATTTATACATGTTTGTTATCATGGTGTGTAGTATCTCATGTGTTTTCCTGCCTTTTCAGACTCAACACTACCCTCTCTTTCCCGCTTTTTAAAATAAATTTCTTGTACTTTAATTTTATTAATAACTAAATAAAAATTTTCTTTATCTTGATATAGAGTTTGTGTCTCCTTCTGTCCCAAACTATTTTGAAAGATAAATTATTTGATATAACTGAAATATATATTTATATATGAACTCATATATAAATTCATTTCAATATAATTTGAAAAAGCTTATGCTTATCTTAAATAATAATTTTTCATTTTGATAAGTTTTGTTGTGATTTTATTAAGGGGTTGTTTGGTTAGCCAACTAAATAATTTTAATTATTGGTTGTCAACATACACGTCGTCAATTAAAAAAATTTATATTATTTGATTGATTAATTAAAAATTTTGATTATAATAAAATTTATTTTCAATCAGCAAATCTCATAAGCAACTATAAACTGATTTTAGTTATTGAGGATTTGATAATTATATTTTTACATCAATTATATATTTAGTAATCGTTTTACTAGATGATTCAATTTATACAAATGGCGTATCTGCTGAATTTAATGTTAATGTCGTTGATGTTGCAGTATGTTGGATTAAATGAAAATGAGTCCGCTGACGTGTGTACAACACGCAGACAAGAAAGTGGGACTATATGGCAACTTGATCTGCAACCTAATCAAATTGTGGATGTTGGTGGGAGACAATTCGGCTTCCAAATAAATTTAATTTATTATATAAAATTATAAATTAATTAATGATAATTTATATATTAATATGTTAATTATAAAATATATTTATAATTTAAATATTTAATTATTATATTAATTTTATAAATAATTATTATTTAATAATATTTAATTATTATTAATCATTCATAATTTTATATAATGAATTAGATTTATTTTAAATTTTATTTTATTTTATGACTGCCTAAAAATATAAAAAAATCATTTAGTTTAATAATTTATAATAGCTGTTAGCTGTTAGTTTATCATTGATTATTATAAATATTTGATAAAATTATTATGAATTGTTAAATATTAATATGTTTAATGATTATTAAAGATAAATATTTTTATATATTTTTATTTAATATTATTTTTAATAAGATAATTTAGTATTTTTATTTAAATAAATATGAATTTTTTTAAAAAAATTTTAAATTTAAATTTTTATGAATAATAGCTATTTGACTACTTAATATTTAATAATTATTATTAATCAAATATATTTAATACAACCGTTGAAAATTAAAAAATAAATAATTTTATCAAAAACTGATTGACACTTACAATAATGAAAAACTTAATATGTGGGATGTTGTTGATGGGTCACATTTACAAACTCTTAATTGACCAATTTCCATGTTAGTATAATTGGATTAATAGAGAGGTGAACTTAAAATAATTTTTTATATTTGGCTTACAATTCTACTTTATTTTCAAATAAATAAAACAATAAAAAAATATTGTAACTCAATCATTGTATTTCCTATGTTTTGACCATAACTATGATTAATATTTCAAGAGCTTAAAGTATTGACAAATAAATTTACTCTCACCGAATATAATTTGTAAATAGTTTAATTGCAAAACGATAACATAAAATTATAAATATAGTTTACTTATAGTAACTCTTGGGTGTCAACAATTTGTTACGAGTACAACATGTCCAATCCATCTCTCATTAACCTTATTTTGGTGGATTTGATTTAACTGTCAATAATTACTTATAATTAATAATTAATAGTTAATTAATGTTTAATATTTGATAAAATAATAAGTAGTTGTGGTTGTAAATATATATAATAACTATTATAAATAAATATTAATATTTATTTTTTTAGTTAAATATTTTTTAATAAGATAATTTAATCTTATTATTTAATTATGAGTGTTTTTTTAAAAGAAATTATAAATAGTAGTTATTTGACTACCTAACAGCTATCAGATATTATTTAAAATTAATTATTAAATAAATTTAATACAATCGTTAAAAATCAAATGCTAATAGTGTCATGAAAAAATTTCATCAAACGCTCATTGTTAAAGATATTATATGGAAAAAATGTCTCATATTATTTAAATATAAATATATTAAGTGATTAATATATAAATAGATTTCTTAATTATAATAAGCTAGTTTTTAAGATTGATTCTCTCAAATATATAGTAAAAATTCAATATGTTATCAGAGTCTAATCGATTATTATATCATCTTCTGTTATATCATAAATAAGGCAGGATTAAATTCTTTTTTTTTTTTAGTTCGATAAGAATAATTCTTAGGTTAATTTGTTTCTTCATCTGGTTTGGAATTATCCTCGGATTTTTATTTCTTTCGCTTGATTTAGGTATTTTCATACTTTTAATTATATATTGACCGAATTTATATCATAACTTTACAAGTGTTAAATAGACTTGAAATTTCATCATAGCCTAGCATATATCATAAATTTATAAGTGTCAAATGGATTGATAAAAAATTATTTTATAAATCAGTTGCCACTTGAGAGGCTGTTAAAAATATTAAATGGGAAAAATGTCTCACATTTATTAAATGTAAATATTGTTATAAATATTGAGAGTTTATATAGTTTTAAGAATGCTAATTTCAAAAGTCAATTGATGTTATCAGAAAATTCAATTATATATAAGTTTATTTAATATTATTACTGGATAATTGAAGGAACACATAATGGGACAAGAATTAAAATCAAACTAAATTTAAAATATATCGAAAATTGAAAATAAAATTAAAATTCCAATCCGAATTATAATAGAATATGGAGCATGGATCATTTTTTTTTCTGATACCATATTATAAAGATTGAGAATTTATATAATTTTGAGAGTGCTCAGTTATTGATGTTAAAGAACCTAATTATATATATAGTTTCATTTAATATCTTATATTTAATTAATATAAAATTAATTATATCTTAACAAATATATTAAGATATTAATATATAAATTGACTATTCAATTTTAACAGAATAATTTTTAAGGTTAATTATCTTAAATTTATATTAAAAATTCAATATTCACCTTGAGAAATATTTAATAATTAATGATATAAATATATATATATAAAGAGAAACATAAAAGTATCTGATACACAGAGAATTTGATTGCTGTATAATTAATTGCTGATAATGATATTAGAATGCATGATTAAACATTGTCCTCACAATTAATAGTATATAGAGGAGCAGGTTAAGCACTTTGAGTTGGCCGTCCGCCGCTAGGGCAGTCTGATGGTACTGTTTTATGATTTTATCCGAAAATACCAAAAAACACGGGGACCCAGATCATGATTAATAGAATAGACTTTTTGCAAGTTTTGAACATACAACAAATTGCAATTCAACAAAATTACAACTGATATCTTAATTAATTACATCCTCTCTCTCTCTCTCTCTGTTTGGATTTCTAAATTTAGCTAGAGCTCATAATTTCATTTGAGATAAACCCATATTAATCAAGATTCAAGAAATGGTGCTTCCTTCCTTGCTATCAACTGCTCTTATGTTATAGAATAAAAATAAGGGAAAAAAACCCAAAAATGATTGATATCTTCCTAATCAAGTAAAAGGAAAAAAGTTAAACTATTAGAGAAAATGAGAATATATTATACTTATGTAAATTATTTTTCTCTTTAATATGGAGTTAGCCACTCCATTAAAATAATGGTTTACTTCTCTCATTTTCTGAAAATAACTATCCATTATCACCATTAATTGTGATGGACAGTTAATGGTGAAGGGTATGTGTAGAGATTCCTAAATTTGCTCTCTATTATGAAAAATTTACTATCTGAATTTGAGAAAAAAACTCTAGAAAATTTTCTCTACAAATCGTAGCTCTTCCTGCAATAAACAATAAGCAATGACTAGAGTTATTTATGATTCAATTTCTGCTGCTTAATGTTATATATAAAACATGATGATTTTTACTTAATTTTATTATTACTATTCATGTTTTATATGCTTTTACTTTTTATATTTGGTATCAGAACATGATTTAAATTTTTGTCTTGCTTGTTTTATGGGATTATATAGTATTAAAATCGAATGAAATTCAAATAATTTGAATTTGAATTTTCTATAAAATTTTTCTAATTTTGGGTTCTCTATTTTAATGTTGTATTAATGATTTAATGACTTAAAACTAATATAAATTCACGTTAGAATGATTTTAAGCTAAAAAAACATTAAAAATGGTGAATAAATGGGGTAGAAAATTTTGGATTTTTGAAACGGGTCTTATGAGTCGAAAACGGGTCAAAATGATCCGAATGGAAGTTGAATACGACTTAAACGACATGTCGTTTTCTGCTGTTATAAAACGACATATCGTTTTTTAGTATTGTTAGCTGCCTCAAATCAAAACGGCACATCGTTTTGGTGATGAATGACATTTGGTTCATATTTTCAGAAATTACAGTTTTGATCCCGTATTTCTTGTTTCTTTTAGATTGAATTTTGAATTTTTATTTTATTATAATTTTGACCCCGTATTTTCTGTTTCTTTCATATTAAACCTTGAATTTTTATTTTATTAATTTATGACCCCGAAAATTTATTTTTTTAAAAGTTTAGTCCCTAAAAAAATTATTATGGTTAATTTAGTCCAAAATTTTAATTATTTTGTGCTTTTTTATTTATTAATTAATTTTTGGTTAATTATTTGCATATTTTTATTTTTACGTTATAATTAAATATATGCAACTATATGTAATAAATTATGCACAAAATTAATAAATGCCTAGTAATTTTTATGTATAATTTAATTAATTTAAAAATAATCACAACATCTTTAATTGTTTAAATTATATATAATTAATGCCTCAAAAATCACATAAAATATAAAATGTATTAGTTGTAATTAGTTAAATTAATATATTAAAATTTATCCCACAGGAAATTTTTATATTAATTTAATTAAATTATGATGTTATGGTAGGTTATATTTCTTAATTTACCCACAAGAAATTGAGAGAAAAAAATTTACTAATATTATCATAAGAATAAATGTAAATTGATTTATATTAAAACTTAGCCCACAAGTAGTTTTGTTATGTTAAATTAGTTCACATTTTGGCATAATTTACATTGGTAAATTATGATTGATTATTTATTGCCTAAAATTCTGTGAAATAAGCATGTATATTTTAATATTATGCACTCTCACAATCTACTTCTGATATGAAATTTGATGTTCCCGAACTGAGGGATGAAAACTATAAAATCTGGAAGGAGAAAATTCTTTTTCAATTAGGGTGGATGGATATAGATTATGCTATAAGGAAAGATGAACCACCACCTATTACTGAAACTAGCCTTCTTGATGCGGTTGATAAATATGAGAAATTGAAGCAATCTAATCGTCTTTCAGTCATGTTTATTAAGACTAAGATCTCAACTGGTATTCGTGGTTCAGTCGAGCAACATGACAAAGTTAAATCTCTTATGAAGGCTATTGATGATCAATTTCAGTCTTCAGCAAAGGCTTTAGCAAGCACCCTAATTATGAGGTTTTCATCCCAAAGGCTCACTGCATTAAGAGGTGTGCGAGAGCACATCATGCAGATGAGGGATATTGTGGCTCAATTGAAATCCCTCGAAGTTGATATGTCAGAGTCCTTTCTAGTTCATTATATTTTGAACACTCTCCCACAATAATATGGACCCTTTAAGATTTCTTACAACATACATAAGGACAAATGGTCAATCAATGAATTAATGACCATGTGTGTTCAAGAAGAGAGTAGGTTACAAATGGAAATGAGAGAGAGTCCATATTTGACAATGCAAAAGAATGAAAATAATTAAGCTAAAAAGAAGGAAAATGCTTAAGTAGTCGCCCAAAGTGGAATCAAGAAGGAATCCAAGTATTTTTTTTGTAAAAAGAAAGGGCACATGAAGAAGGATTGCACCAAATTTCATCAGTAGCATGAAAAGAAAGGTATGTTGACTTCATTTATATGTTATGAATCTAATATGGTTGATGTTAATTATAAGACTTGGTGGATTGGTTTTATGATCCACATTTCGAATTCCTTACAGGGTTTTCAAAATCACAGAAAGCCAGTGGGAAGTGAACAGTACATCTATTCAGGAAACAAGATGCGCTCTCTTGTAAAAGCTATTGGGACATGCAGTTTAGTTCTCAATAGTGGATATGTTTTAAATTTGGAAAGGACATTTTATGTACCTAGTTTTTCTAGGAATTTAATTTATGTTTCAAGACTTTTGTCATTGGGATATTCTTTTAATTTTTGGAATTCAAACATTAGTTTATCGTTTAATTCTAAAATTATTGGATATGGTAATTTGTCTGATGGTCTTTTTCAAATTAATTTACATGAAAATGTTTACTACAATGTGATGTATATTGGCATAAAATGTTATGTTATGAATGAGGAATCCTTTATGTTGTTGTATCGGAGACTAGGTCATATCTCTATTAATAGAATCAAATGGTTAGTAAATGATGCAATACTCACTACTTTTGATTTTGCTGAGTACGATACTTGTGTGGATTGCATAAAGGGAAAGCAAACCAACAAGTCAAAGAAAGGTACCAAGAGGAGTTCAGAAATATTAGAGATCATACATATAAATATTTATTGTCCAGATATGAATGCCTATGGTCAGAAATACTTTATTACCTTTATTGATGATTATTCATGATATATGTATATCTACATGTTTCATAATAAGTTCGAGGCATTAAATGCCTTTAAGGCATTTAAATTAAAAGTAGAGAAATAATGTAGTAAACAAATTAAGATCGTGAGATCAGATAGAGGTAGTGAATTTTATAGTAGATACATTCAAGATGGACAAGCACCTGGTCCCTTTGCAAAGTTTTTTCAAGAGCATGGGATAGTTGTCCAATACACTATGTCTGGTTCTCCAGACCATAATGGTATAGCAGAGAGAAGAAACCAGACTTTATTAGATATGATGCGAAGTATGCTTAGTAACTCGAAACTACCTAAGTCCTTGTGGATTGAAGTACTAAAGACGACTGTGTACATATTAAATCGACTTCCAACAAAGGTTGTCTCAAAGATACCATTTGAGTTATTTAAAGGTTGAAAACCGAGTTTGAGACATGTATATATTTGGGGATGTCCGTCTGAAGTGAGAATTTACAATCCACAAGAAAAAAAGTTGGACCCAAAAATCATTAGTGGGTATTTCGTTAGATATGCTGAACGATCAAATGGGTACAGATTTTATTATCTATCTCATACCACTAGGTTTGTGGAATCAAGAAATGCTAAATTTCTTGAAAATGACTTGATTAGTGGGAGCAATCAATCCAGAATTCTTATTTTTGATAAAGATCATTCAGAAAATCAACCTTCTACTTCAAGTTTAAGAGTGTTTGTTGTTAACAATACTCCATTAGTTTAACCGAATATTGTGTAACTAATCATAGAAAATCCACAACCTGCTGATTTAGATCCAGTAGATCAAGTTATTATTGAGGAACAACCATATATTGTTGAACAACCAATTGAACAACAAGTTCCTCAAGAAGATAATGACATAGCATTAAGAAAATCTACTAGAATAAGAAAGTCAGTAATACCTAATGATTATGTTGACTATCTACAAGAATCTGACTATAATATTAGAGCCGAAAATGATCTTGAAACGTTTTTACAAGCCGTGAGTTGTAAAGAATCTGACTTATGGTATGATGCTATGAAAAATGAGATGAGTTCTATGGCATCTAATGGTGTCTGGGATCTTATTGAGTTGCCTATTGGTGCAAAAGCTATTGGATGTAAATAGGTCTTTAAAAAAAAAAAAAAAAGACTCATTAAGCAACATTGAGAGATACAAGGCTAGACTTGTTGCCAAAGGATTCACCCAAAAGGAAAGAATTGATTACAAGGAGACGTTTTCTCCTATATCTAAGAAAGATTCTCTTCGCATCATTCTAACATTAGTTGCACATTTTGATTTAAAGTTGCAACAAATGGATATAAAAACGACCTTTCTCAATAGAGATCTAGAGAAGGAAGTTTACATGAAACAACCAGAAGAATTCTCCTCTAGTAATGGTGAGCATTTGGTTTGCAAGCTCAAGAAATCTATATATGGATTGAAACAAGCTTCTCGTTAGTGGTTTCTTAAATTTCATGATATTATCACTTCATTTGGTTTTGAGGAGAATATTATGGATCAATTTATATACCGGAAGGTCAGTGAGAGTAAGATTTATTTCATTGTTCTATATGTATATGATATAAAACTTGCAACTAGTGATAAAGGATTACTATATGAGGTGAAACAATTCCTCTCTAAAAAATTTGATATGAAGGATATGGGTGATGGCTCTTATATCACTGGCATCAAAATTTAGAGAGATAGATTTCAAGGCATTCTCGGTCTATCTCAAAAGACCTATATCAACAAGGTTTAAAGAGATTTCGGATGAAAGATTGTTCACCAAGTGTAGCTCCTATTGTGAAAGGTGACAGGTTCAATTTGGGCCAATATCCGAAAAATGACTTTGAGCGGGAACAAATGAAAAATATTCCTTATGCTTTAGTTGTTGGAAGCTTAATGTATGCTCAGGTTTGCACTAGACCTGACATTGCATTTGTAGTTGGGATGTTAGAAAGATATCAGAGTAATCCAGGCTTAGATCATTGGAAAGTTGCAAAGAAGGTCTTAAGATATCTTCAAGGCACAAATGACTATATGTTTATGTACAGAAGAACCGATAATTTGGAGGTGATTGGCTACTCTGATTCAGACTATGCCGACTGCATTGACTCAAGAAAATCCACATCATGATATATTTTCCTGCTAGCTGGTGGAGCTGTATCTTGGAGAAGCGCAAAGCATAATTTGACTACTACTTCCATTATGGAGGCTGAGTTCGTATCTTCTTTCGAGGCAACTTCACATGGTGTATGAATGAAGAGTTTCATCTCTGAGCTTAGAATTATGGATTCAATTTCTAGGCCATTGAGGCTTTATTGTAATAATTCAGCTGTTGTTTTTATGGCTGAGAATAATAAAAGTAGTAGTCGAAGTAAGCACATCGACATCAAGTAATTAGCCATAAAAGAACATGTTAAGAATAAAACAGTGCATATTGAACACATTAACACTGATTTTATGATTGTTGATCATTTGACTAAAGGCATGCCACCACATAAATTTAAATATCATGTTGAAAGAATTAGATTTGGTTTCTTAATGTAATTTTTCATTGTAAGAACGATATTATTTTAATGAAACTCTTAATATGATATTTTCTCATTGAGTTATGTATATATATTAGTTTTATTTGCTTTGGAAAACATTTTTGAAGTTATGACTTAGAATGAACATATGGTTTATTCATTAAGTTATATGGAGAGATTATTGAGAAACATTAAATATTGTAATATATGGAAGAAAATACTTAATTTTAGGTATTATCGTCATGATTCATATGTTCTTATTTCTCACTATATTAAATGGTGGAAAACGTGGACCAAGTAGGAGAATGTAAATTATCTTCCCCTTTAATATGGAGTTGGCCACTCCATTAAAATAGTGGTTCACTTCTCCCATTGTTTCTCTCATTTTCTGAAAATAACTACCCATTATCACCATTAACTATGATAGATAGTTAACGGTGAAGAATATGTATAGAGGTCCCTAAATTTGCTTTCTATTATGTAAAATTTACCATCTGAATTTAAGAAAAAATCCCAAAAAACTTTATTTATAATTCGTAGCTCTTCTTGTAACAAATAATAAGTAATGACTGAAAATATTTATGATTTAATTTTCGCTGCTTAATATTATATATAAAGTATGATGATTTTTGATTAATTTTATTATTATTATTCATATTTTACATATTTTTGATCTTTACAACTTATTCATAAATTTATATATAATTAAAATAATTATATTTTTATATAAAATATTTATATAAATAAAATGAGAATTATTTTATTTTATTTAATAATTAAAAACAAAATGAAAAAATACTTAAAAGAGGGGATCCACCTCTTCTCTTTTGTCGTCTCTTTAGTTCTTCCTTCTTCCTAGCTTAATTATAGGCCTGCAAGCCCGAGTTTAAGGCCTGTCTACTTGGTCAAGGATTTGGTTCCAAAAGCTAAATCTTTTTTACTTACAAAAAAAAAATGAATAAAAATTATACCATCAAAAGGAGAGAAAGTGACATTACCAAAAAAAATAAAAATGACAAAACCACGTAAAAGATCCTTTCACGTGAGCCCATGAGCTCAGACCTAGCACGAGCCACCTGACCATTTGACCCCACACCTCCACCACCCCAGACACTGGACCTCCTCCAGTCTCCACCCCTACGTGCCCTGACAAACACCTGTATTGTACTCTCTCTTTACTACTCAATTTTCTTCTTTGTGTTGCACCGCACGTGCGAACCGTATTGTGCCCGCATGGGATACTACAGATTCTTGTTTGACTTTGATAATTATAAGTGTACCTCCACTTCAACGGTTCTGATATAGTTCGATTATTTAATTTTTCTGAACCGTTCAATTTTGGGACAATCACGAGAATTTTGTTGTCCACATGTTGCTTATAACCTGGAAAGCCCGACACAGGGAGCTGATATGTCGGTTTTTTTTTTTTTTTAATTTGGGCATTCCTCATTTTTATTTTTATAAAGTTAATTAAATTAATAATATCTTTAATATTGATACGTGGTAGAGTGACACGTAGGAGAAGGGCAAAGTAGGGGACCATGAGATTGGTGGGGTCGGGGTACCTATCCGACACGGTGTAAGTCGGTGGGAGGGGTCTCTCCCTCTACTTTGGTCGCTATCTGCATTAAAAAAAAAAAAAATTATGAGGTAGAATTGAAATATATTTAAATTATTTATATTAAAATTTATTAATATATAAATAAAAAAATATATTATTATTTTATTCAATAATTTTTTATATATTTTTTAAGCATTATAAAGAAAAATTATTGAGTATATTTTACACTCATAAAAATAAATTTTATGAGGAGCACTTACAAGCTGGTATTTTTATATTTTTATTTAATTTATTTTTTAAAAATATTTTAATATTTCATAAAAAAATATAATTATTATAAAAATATAAGAATAAAGTTTATTATATATAAATTAATTAAAAAATAATATAATTTATTAAAATTTATAAAAATATAATAATGTAAAAATGTGATAAATTAATTTTATATAAATTTAATTATTTGATATATACAAAAAAAAATTCAAATAATTATTAAATTTTTTACTATATTTACGCATTTAAGTAAGATAAATTGTATATTTATATAAATAAAAATATATTAAATAATTTTTTGACATCAGAAAAGGTGACTATGGTTTGGTTTGGGGTGGTGTAGTTGCTAATAAAGGTACCACGTTCATCTTCCTTTAATTGGTGGGGTCTACTTGTTTCTTGTTTGTTGTTGGTAGCTTTTCCATTTTAATTGGAAATATATTTCAATGGCTCGTAAGTTAATGAAAAAGAAAATTAAAATTATTTAGGAGAGGTTTGATCTAAATATTAATTTTCATTTAAATTAAAAGAATATTTTCACGTTAGAAAATATAAAAAAATATTTTAAATAAAAAATAACCATTAATTTTGAATTCATAATTTTTTTTTAATTATTACTAAAATTTATAAAAATTAAATATAAATTAAATTAAAATAATATATTAACTTAAAATAATTAAAAATATTTTGATAAAAAATAAAAATATTTTTTAACAAAAATCATTAAAATAATCAAAAAATAATAAATATAAATTACTTAAAAATTTACTTTTTAATGTGATCATAAAAATTCATTTGACATAAATCTAAAATGGCGTGAATCACATTGCTGGAATGACATGAAATGTAAGGTTTTTTACTGAAAATTTTTCGGTGATGTTTTATTAAAAAAAATAGATATTCGTCTGCAATTTTTTTTTTTAATAATTATATTGAAAAAATATTAAAATTTATTAATTTTTGATATCATTTACTCTTAGTTAGTCTATCATTATTTTAGATAATTATAAAAAATTTTAATGTAGAGTCCGAAAAAGTATGAACCGATAAAATTTTTATTAATTTTATTTTTATTATAAATAATTTTTTCAATATAAAAATATTTGAAAATAACAGTAAAAATTTAAAATTTATTTAAAAATAATTTTTTTCCTATTTACAAATGAAAATTTGATAGTCATGCATGCAAATTGCAATGGATTATGTGGGGAAAATTGGGACCAAAAATCTGTAACCATTATCTAATGTAATATATTAAACATTTTCATTAATCAATCATATAATTTAGTCAATGTGAAAGGGATAATGCCTAATTGATATAAAATGAAGTCCTGAAACAATGTAGGCTAATCCCCAAACAAAAAGAAAATTTTATATTAAATTTTAAATAAACTATCTTGCACTTGGATATATAAATTTAAATTTAAATTTTAAATTTCAAATCACATATAATTTGAAATATATAAATTTATAAATTTATTATTTAGAAAATTTAAAAAATTTAAAATTTTAGATTTGAAATTTATTTTTTAAATAACTATTTAAATATAAATTTAAAATTAAATTAAATTTAAAAAATAATAATTCAAAGCTATATAACAAAATAATTATTATATACATAATTTTTGGAAATTTTATTTATTTATTTTTTAAAATAAAAATATAAAGTTATTATGTAATTTTAAATATTTAATAAAATGAAATTTATTAACTAAATTTTAATTTATTTTTTATCATATTTTTATCTAAATATTACTATTTCTTTTTATTTCAAACAAAATATATTTATATATTTTAATTGTTCGATTACTATAAAGTAATATAAATTTTATTAAATATTAATAGGGATGGCAATTTAATCCAACCTGATGGATATCCAATACAATCCGATTCGTTCGGATAGAATTTTATATGATCTTTTTAATAGTAGGGCGAATATAAATTTTAAAAATTTATTCGTCACGGGTTCGGGTTTATTATAAACCATACTTGTACCCAACTTGTTTAACTATTATTATTATTATTATAAACATAAAAGTTTTTATGAATTGTGTATGTTAAAATGTATATAGTATTATGTAAAAAATATTAAAAAAATAAAAAAATAAAATAAAAAATAGATTAATCAGGTAAACGGATATATTTGTTTATCCGTTTCGCTCCGTACCTGAAACGAAACGAGCGACAGAACGAATAATAAATTTAATTGGTGGGTCGGATTCGGATATGGTAATATCCGTCCTATATTCGACCAGGTGTCATCTTTAAATATTAATGATTATTATAAAAAGTTATGTTTTATATTTTATTTATTTAATATAATTATTATATTTGAAATAATATGATAAAATGAAAAATTTGAAATATTTAATTTTTAATAAGTGAGATTTTATTGAGTATTTGTTTTAAATCTAAATCCATCTAATAATAATGACCCAAATCCAAAATTCAAGTTTGAAATTTAAAATGATTTTTTTTTTGTAATATTATTGGTTAAGTTTTTAAAGTATATTATTAGAAATAAAATTAAATGGTTTATTGAGTTGAATTACTAAATATTTAAAATATAAAAAGAATAATTAAGAATTTTAAGTCATAGGGTCGTTTTTGTGAGATTATTTACTCATTTAATTGTGATTATGTGTATGCCACGTAGGAAATTAAAGTGCCACGTATAGAGACCAGGTGATCAGACAATAGGACTTGGTAGGCACCAGAAACTTGTGTTGGCGTTATGAAGGTAGTACTTTTCTTTTTCTGTTCCAAATCGAAACTTGGAATCTTGCACTTAGCAATTTGCCCATATACTAACTTGTAAATTCAAAAAATTAGATTGTAAATTGAATTAGAAAAATTTAAAAATTAAATTAAAAATAGGTCCGATTAAATTCAAAAATTTATTATAAAAAATCGATTAAAAAATTGATAAATCTGTCGAATCATATTGATTTTTTGATTCGAGTAGGTCAAATTTTTTTAAATTTTTTTTTAAAATAATAAATATCAAATTATATTTATTTTCATCATATATATAATAAATGTCAAATTATATATACATATATATCAATATCGATTTAATCAGTTCGACTCTGATCGATCTTTTGACCTTTTATCTTCATCAATTTTTTAATCGGTCCGATAATGAAAATATTAACCCTAAATTTCTATGAAATTCAGTACCGTAACCAACCGAGTAAAGATTTTATTTTAATAATTTTTTTTTTATTTTTTTTATTTTCCAATATTCAAATTTAGATTTCAACGTGTAATGGTTTACATATTATAATTGAATTAAGTATTAATGATTCGAAAATTTTCAAAGAGATGTGTGACATATATTTATTTAGTTTGGGTTTGCAGTAGCATCTTTGATCTGCAAGATTTGCAAGGTGAAATAACAAATATTAAAGTGTTAAATTTGAATTTATTAGGCCTCAATGATGTTGAAGTTAGTTGTTTAATTTTAGGTCTCTCAAGAAAAACAATAACTTTGAGAAATAATTTTTAGTGAGAAAAATATGTGAGAAGTGATGAAGTTAAAACTGAACTTGTTAGTAGTTGAAGAGTCAAAACTGAACTTGTTAGTAGTTGAAGAGTCAAAACTGAATTTGTGTAGTTGAATAATTCAGTTTTTACTTTCAGTTATGACCATTGGATCAACTTAGAAGACACATATTTTCATCTCATAAATGAATAGCGAGAAGGACATACTATTTGCTAGGCATGTCAGGCTCATTCTATCATCCTAATCACAACAAGAAAAAATACGCTGTTATTGTCAATACCATGTGCCATTATAAGTTGTGACATATTGTATGGTATCTCTAATTTATCAAAATTAGGAGATCTGTCCTTTATTGATATAATGATATCAATGCTTGGGGGCATGATTGAGCATGCGAAGTATTTCATCTCTTATCCTGATGAAATTAGTAAGAAGCATAAACTAATCATCTCTCAAGTGGTTCGATTTGATAAGACATCTTTAAAATAATTATTCGTATTAATCAAGTATTGAGAATGCTTGTCTTAATTAAATATTTAAAATTTGAGAATATTACTTTCTGAATCTCTCAAATCTATTTATATTTTTTTAAAGAAGTAAATCTAATACTATAGTTGAGGCTCAAAAATGAAAATCAGATTTATGTATAATACATATATCAATTTAGATAAGAAGTCAATTTCGAGTCCCCCTTTTCTGATATGCTAGAAAAAAATTGAATTAATAAAACTCCAATGAAATATTTGTTTCTTACAATGTATAAGAGATTACAAGCTCAAATTGTATATATATATATATTTTAATTCATTATTCTCAATTGGACATACTAATATTTATCAATTTTAATGAAATTTTACCGTACAAACAAATAAATGTCACCAATTAAGCAATAAATTGGTTAATCATTGATGTTATATCTATAGTATTCTAAATAACAAAAGCCAACATAAAATAACTGATTAATTAAAAAATCATAAAAAAAATTGGAAAGTAAAAAAAAGTAATGTTGGTTTGGAAAAGGTACAGCAAATAATAAAGAAGAAAAATATTTTTCTACTATAAATGGGTCCATTTTCTTATTTCCTTGTTTATTTGTTTTTATTTTATTTATTTTTTTTCAACTTGTTTACAAACTTCTATTAATTATTTGATTCATGTTGTTGAAAGGAATACACAAAAGTTATTCATTGGGCATAAATTGTTTTGAGATGTCTCTCATACAAGAAGATAAAGAGCTCACATCTTTAATTTTGCATGTTATGTGTTCTCTTTCATTCCAATTAAAGGTATGCATAAAGACATTTGGGTGAGAAAATGTTAACCATGATACTGAAATTGGTCTTTTAAAGTTGCATAAAGTTGTTGGTTGAATTGCTATTTAATTAAAAGAAAAAAGTTTTTAATAATTGACTTGAGATTATAACATCACTACTTAGGCAATTTTTATTTTTTATTTTTTATAAAATGTTCTCGTACCATATTGAATATATGACTAATTTTCATTTATATTGTGTAATTATGAGATGTTCCGTTATAAATCATCGATAAGTTTACACTAAGCTAACCCTTTCAATTACTATTTAGGCAATTTTTAATACAAGAAAAGTAGAAGAAAACAAAGAATTGGGCCATTTTGGATGTTTCACTAAACCATACTGAAATTTGTCTTCTAATATTTGGCAATAAGTTTGTTAAGCATAACCATCAATTACCAGTGCCCAAAACTATTGCATTAGTAACATCATCTCACTATTTCCAAAATTCTTAATTTTTTTTTAAATTTATTTTTTAACTTTATGAATTTTTGTTTCAGCAAGCTTATAATTATAATTAAAGGTTTAGGATTATTATTTTTAACAAGTGTATGGTGCAATTTCTCTTTAAAGCATAGAGAAAGTTGAAATTCTCTTTGTACTTAATATTTTATTTTGTTTTTTGAATTTTTGAAAATTTAATGTAATCTTAAGTATTTAAAATGATAAAAAAAGTGAGGTAATTAATAAGTTATTTAATATGATTTTTTTTTCTTTTTAACTTTTGAATTTCTTTTAATAGAGTTTTTCTTTTGAACTTTATTTATTTATTTATTTTATAATAATTTTATTTGATTAAGTTAAGTGAATAAAAAATAAAAAATATAAAAATATATTATGCTAAAATACAGTAGGATAACAGTAGGATAATATTTTTGATGTATTTTAATTATTTTTAGTTTTACAATTTCTCATAAGTTTGTTTTCTTTTATTGAAATTGTGATTCACATGATGAAATAAAAAAATTAATTTTGAATGGGTCGAAAATTAAATTTGTTTATATAAGTATAAAAATTTTCAAAAAATCAATTTTAAGTAGACTAAAATTATATAAAAAATTAAATTTGAATAGATTAAATAATTTTTTTTTATAAATTAATGATTTTTTTTTTATATTGAGGTAATCTTAATCCACCTGAACATAGTCTTTCCTTCATCCATGGTGATTGATATTTTTAACTTAATCATAAATTAATATAAAAACATTTGATAAAGAGATTACTTGAAAAATTTATTATAACAACAATTATTTATATGAAATGTACAATTACAATGATATTTATATACCTTCACTTTTCTATAACATTAAATATTACTTGAAAAATATTTAAATCCCTATATCAACAATCTGAAAAATTTCGTCCCTTTTAATTATCAACATACGCATACATAGTCACATAAATAAATAAAATAAAATAAAAAACAAAGATTTTGTATATAAAATTATGACACTTTTGTTTATTTTGTCCGATAAAAAATTATCAATGCTTTTATAATCAAACCAATTAAAAATCAATAAAAATAGTAGATCAGAAGTTCGATCGGAATCAAATCAGTTAAACCGAAAAAAAATCGATATATATATATATATATATATATATATATATATATATATATATATATATATATATAAAATTTTAGTTTTATTATATATATTATTAATATAAATATTATATATTTATGTCTAAATAAAAATTTTATATAAGACCATATGTTGT
>CANXYC010281154.1:0-37654 GCA_948193065.1 Aleurites moluccanus | reverse complement strand
AAGAATTCAACAAGAAAGAAATCTGAAGACTTAAATTAATGGAAGAACTAAAGAAGTAAACATTCAAAATTAATTAAATGTGCAAGAAAAGAAATCAACAAGAATGGAAAATTTTGTGTAAAGTAAAGATGAATAATAAATGCATATAAAAATTAAAAGAGAAAAGATAAAGAAAATTCATCCAACTGTCATAATTTGGTTTTGCCCTAATAGGAAAAATCTATATATAGTATTCATTACACTTAATTACAAAAAGCAATAGCCAATAGAAAGGCTAATTAAAGCAACTAAACAGTTTTAGTAATAATAAATTGCACTTTAGGAATGCTTAGCTAGATTAGGAAATAAAGCAAAAATACTATTAAATTGATGGTCCCCTTTCCACTTCAAGTAATCTGACTTGCTCTTCAAGCTTGCACCTCACATGACAAAATAAGAGGCTTGAGGGGGGAAAATGGCCTTGGGCCTTGGGCCAAACCAAGCTAAGGGAGGGGAAGTGGACTTTGGGCTAAACCAAGCAATGAGGAAGGTTCCATTAGGCTAGATTCTTCATGCAACAATAAACTAAGCCCATAAGCATGGTATTTGGGCTCCAAGACCATATGGGTCGAATCAATGGGGAGTGGGTTTGAGGATTTACCTTGGGCCAAACAAAGTGTAGAGGAAATTGGGCTTGGGCTTGGGAATACATCAGATATTAGAGCAGTTGAGCTAGTGGGATTATTGCTGAACTAGTAGGATGGAGCCCAGATTGTATGGTGATCATCCTCCTACTTGGGCTGAGTTCAGATAAGGGATGATTGACGAGTTCCTGAAAGAAAGGGGTAAAGACCAGGAATTTGATACAGTTTGAGCAGCTTGAATAAGGCAGTAGGTCAGTTGAGGAGTATGCCGAGGAGTTTATCAGATTGAGCAGATATGCTACCCAGATTGCTCCTACTGAGACAGACTTGATTAGCCGGTTCAGGAGGGGTTTGCATGCCTCATTGCATAATACCCTACTGGCTACTAAGTTCACATCTCTGACTACCATCATTGATAAAGCTAATCAGATAGAAGAGAAATACAAGTCAGAGAGAGAGAGAAGAGGGATCAGAAGAGGGAGGGAGGACCCGGGTCACATAGTAGGAGGGAGGAGATCAGCTCCCATCTTAGATAGATTGAGCCAGTACCCATGTTTGATCAGAGACCTTCATCTGGTAGTCAGAGGAGGAGGGCATAGAGTAGAGGACCTCCAATACAGTTTGCATCTTCTTATTCTCAGGGTTCCTCTAGACCTGCTACACAAATGCCCATTGTGCCTACTTGTGGTTTTTATGGTAGAAGGCATGGAGAGGAGTGTTGGCGACAGTCAGGTGCCTGCCTAAAATGTGGCATGGACATTTTATCAGCAGATGTCCTTTATGGGGTGATCAGCCGCCATCTGCTATAATTTCTCAGCCTACTGTTCAAATGAGTCAGAATGTTGCCAGAGAGGCTCCTAGTAGGGGCAGAGGTAGAGGACAGGCACCGAGTAGCAGTCAAGCCCCAGCAGGCAGAGGACAGGGGCGAGTTTTTGCAGTGAACGCTCAGGAGGCACAGGGATCTGACAATGTAGTTACAGGTAATATTTTGATACAAAATGAGATTGTTGATGCTTTGTTTGACTCTAGTGCTACACATTCATTTGTTTCACCTCAGTTTGCACCTAAGTTAAATAAAAATAGACAATTGTTGAGTGTGCCTCTAGTGATAGCCACACTTATAGGAGATAGTATATAAGTGGATTATTATTACCCTGCTTGTGTGATTGAAACAGATGATAGCATTCTATGTGCTGATTTGATTGAACTGCCTGTGTTAGAGCTTGATGTGATCCTTGGTATGGATTGGCTAACGACACATCGAGCAGTTATTAACTACTATCCAGGCTAAAAGGATGATAAGGAAAGGTTGTTCAGCATACCTGGCCCATGTGATTGATGTGCAGAACATTCTTATAGATATTCATCAGATATTAGTGGTTCGGGAATTTTCTGATGTCTTCCCAAAAGAATTGCCAGGATTGCCCCCAGATAGGGAGATAGAGTTTGAGATTGAGGTGTATTCAGGCACCGATCTGATATCCATTCCTCCGTACAGAATGGCACCAGAAGAATTGAACGAATTAAAGGTGCAATTGCAGGAGTTATTGGATAGAGGATGTATTAGACCAAGCAGTTCTCCGTGTGGTGCTCCAGTGTTGTTTGTGAAGAAGAATGATGGCTCTCTGAGGATGTGCATTGATTATAGGCAGCTGAACAAGCTGACAGTGAAGAATAGATATCTGTTGCCACGAATTGAATGATCTATTTGATCAGTTGCAGGGTGCCAGTCATTTCTCTAAGATTGATTTGAGATTTAGGTATCACTAATTGAGAATCAAGTAGGGTGATGTACCTAAGACTGCTTTCAGAACCCGGTATGAACATTATGAGTTTCTAGTGTTGTCATTCGGGTTAACTAATGCACCTGCTACATTTATGGATCTGATGAATAGAGTATTTAAGCCATTCTTGGATAAGTTTGTTATAGTGTTCATTGATGACATTCTTATCTATTCTAGAAGTGAGGAGGAGCACTCGGAGCATCTGAGGATTATATTGCAGACACTTTGAGAGCATCAGTTGTATGATAAGTTGTCTAAATGCCAGTTCTGACTAATTGAAGTGTGTTTTCTGGGTCATGTGATTTGTAAGGATGGTATTATGGTAGATCCTCAGAAGGTTGAAACATTTGCAAATTGGCCTCGGCCTTCTAGTGTTTCGGAGATCCGTAGTTTCCTTAGTATGGCAGGATACTATAGGAGATTTGTGAATGATTTCTCCAGAATTGTTTCTCCATTGACTAAGCTAACTTGGAAACAGGAGAGATATCTATGGACTGATGAATGTGAGAGTAGTTTTCAGAATTTGAAGTCTTGCCTCACGAGTGCTCCAGTGTTAATATTGCCATCAGAGGATGAGAAGTTTATAGTGTATTGTGATGCTTCTCGAATTGGATTGGGATATGTTTTGATGCAACTTCGGAGAGTGATTGCCTATGCTTCTAGACAGTTAAAGAAGCATGAGGTGAACTATCCGACACATGACTTAGAGATGGTAGCAGTAGTGTTTGCACTGAAGATCTGGAGGCATTATTTTATGGGTCTAAATGCGAGATATATACTGATCATAAGAGTTTGTAATATATACTTTAATTGAAGGATCTGAACCTTTGACAGCACATATGTGTTGAATTGCTTAAGGATTATGATTGTGAGATCCTTTACCATCCGGGCAAAGCTAATATAGTAGTGGATGCACTGAGCCGGAAGTCTGTGGGCAGTCTAGCTCACATCTCAGTTGTCAGGAGACCTTTGATCCGTGAGATGAAGTAGTTAGCTGATATGGGTATAGAGTTGGATTTGGGATGCTCGGATTGAAATCAGGCTCTGATAGCCCAATTTTGGGTTAAGCTACTGTTGATAGATGACATTAAGGTGGCACAGTATAGGGATCCATACCTACTGAAACTTAAGGGTGATGTTCTGAATAGTAAGGCAACAGAGTTCACAGTAGATAATGGTGTATTGAAATGTGGGAAGCAAATATGTGTACCCGACATTGATGGGCTACGAGATCAGATTATGAGAGAGGCTCACTATTCATCATATAGTGTACTTCTTGGAATTACCAAGATGTACCATGATCTGAGAGATGTGTATTGGTGGTCTAGTATGAAGAGGGATATAGCTCGATTTGTCTCTACATGTTTAGCCTGTCAGCAGGTTAAGTTTGAGCATCAGAAGCCGTCTGGCTTGCTTCAGGAGATTGAGTTGCCAAAGTGGAAATGGGAGCATATTACTATGGATTTTATAGTCGGTTTACCGAGGACTACACGGGGTTATGACTCCATATGGGTTATTGTAGATCGATTGACAAAGTCTGCTCATTTCCTAAAAGTAAAGACTACTTACTCTGTAACTCAGTATGTACAGTTCTATGTGGACAAGATTGTACGGCTTCATGGAGTTCCAGTGATGATCATATCGGATAAGGGTATATAGTTTACCTCTTGATTTTGGCAAAAGTTCCAGGAGGCTATGGGTACCCAGCTAAGGTTCAGTACAGCTTTCCATCTACAGACCGATGGACTGTCAGAGAGGACTATCCAGACTTTGGAGGATATGTTGAGATTTTGCATTTTGGATTTTAAAGGTAACTGAGATCAGTATTTTCCATTGATTGAATTCTCCTACAACAACAGTTATCATTCTTCTATCAGAATGGCTCCTTATGAAGCACTGTATGGTAGGAAATGCAGATCTCTAGTATGTTGGGTGGAACCAGGAGAGAAACAGATAAAGGGACCAGAATTGATAAAGGAAATAGTGGAAAAAATGCCTATTATTAGAGATCGAATGAAGACCGCTTTTAGCAGACAGAAGAGTTATGCCGATCCAAAGCGGAAGGATGTTCATTTTGCAATTGGTGACCATGTCTTTCTTAAAATCTCACCAATGAGAGGTGTTATGAGATTTGGGAAGAAAGGGAAGATGTCACCTAGATTTGTAGGCCCATTTGAGATACTTGATAAGATTGGCAATGTGGCTTACAGATTGGCTCTTCCACCAAATTTGAGCCATGTTCATCCGGTATTCCATATTTCTATAATGAGAAAATATGTTTCTGATCCATCTCATGTATTGGAAGTACAGGATATTGGGGTTAATGAAGACTTGTCATTTGAGGAGCTACTAGTGGAAATTGTAGATAGACAAGTCAAACAACTAAGGAACAAAGAAATCCCAATAGTTAAAGTGCTATGGAGGAATCAGTTGATGGAAAAGTGCACATGGGAAAGCGAGCAAGACATGAAGGACAAGTATCCACTCATGTTTCAACATTCAAGTATATATATGTATTTTAAATTCGAAGACGAATTTATTTGAAGAACGGTAGAATGTAATACCCTAGAAAAGCTTACCATGTTTTTATGATTAAAGTTCTCAGTATGTGATTTGAAATTATCGAAATGACTAAAGATAATTTTAAAAACTCAGTTAAAGCGAAAATAAAAAACTTGTCCAAAAAATATCGGTGTCGATATCGCTGCAGCAAAAATAGCAGCCCGGTCGACAGATGAATTTCTGATTTTGACTAGAGGGTAAATGATTATGTATATGCATGTATAAATACAATAAAAAGAAAGAGGTGAAAAATATTTAGGAACACTAAAATAGTAAGCAATGACAAACCGTAAATAAATGGAGCTTTAAGGGTATAGTGGAATTTGGACTGTCTGAGTTTTAGAACGGCTCTAAAACTATTTTTATTATAAAGTATTAATAAAAATAAGATGTTTAAATATTCACTTTGAAATCAAAATCCAGACGGAACCATTAGAATAAATTACAGAAGGAAATGTGACAAAAACATAATTTAAGGAAAGTTTAAGGACTAAAGTGAAATCTGCCATATGTGACTTACTATATAAGCCACACTTAAAAACATTTTGCCCAAAATTTTGCCCATTTTCTTCTCTTCTTGTCCAAAATTTGCTCCTTCCATTTTTCATTTATTTTCTTCAATTTTGTTAAGGAAAATCTATGGAAACTTGAAATAAACTACATATTCTTCATCTTCCATCCATTTGTAACCATGAAAATCAAGAAAATTCAAGAAACAATGGACTAGGGGATCTCAGCCATTTCATCATTTTGAGGTAAAATGATGTTTTGTTTGATTGTATGATTGATTTGAGGTTATTAGATGGTAATTAGATTGGGTAATATATTTAATTCCATCAATTGATGCATATAGCATTTTTGCCCAATTTTCAAATCCTAAACCAAAGTTGTATGAGATGACTTGTTGAAATTGGATTAGTATATGTAAATTGAGTATATAATAAGTTAATTGGAAGTTAATTGATGAATATTCTATGGTTGAATTGTTGTAGAAAATTCAATTGAAGAAAATTGCATATTTTGCCTACTTTAAGGAATTGGAAGGACTTGGCGGCAAACCAATTTTGCTAGGTGATTTGGAGTGCTAGGTGAGTCTTTTATGCATCATATGTTATGCCTAAAGTGTTAAAATGTCAATTGGAATTCATATGCAAAAATCCTAAAGTGGTCAACCCTAATTGGCTATTTTTTACTTGAATTATTCTTGTTTTTCCTATGGCTTTTCAATGCCAATTTGATCCATTTAATGATGTTTTTTTTATGTGTATATAATACCTATGAAATTGCTTTTAATGTGTGTTGTTATTGATAATTGGAGCAATGTCAATGTTGCACTAAAACATTGCCAAAATATCATTTCATTGTTGCACACAATGTGTTCGATAAAATGCCTAACTCAAAAATCCATAGGCCAACCATTTGAATGCCATCGTCGTCAGCAATAATGGCATGCCAATTGCGTCAACTTTTTGTCTGTAAATGACCAACTTATGTTTGATCCCATTGTTGGTTGCTAGACCTTTGGTCACTGTATATTCAATTGTTATTGATATCCTATTTATTTTATTGCTCATTGAATTGATTGATGATGAGTTATTGATACTTGGTGATGCCATTATTGTGAAATCGTATCTATTGATGTGTCTATTGATTCTATTGATTCCGATGTGATTTGACAGAGCTGCCACCACGACAGGAAAGTTAGTACATATTGTCGGCATTATGCATAATGTATTGTTATTATGCCCTAGCTAGGAAGGGTTATCAGTCCTAGTCATAAGACCTGATCCGTCTTATGTTTATTGATATGAGTTTGATTATTTGTTTCACACATAATCTATGTGTTTTATGGCTCTATATCTATCTTATCTATCTTATCCATGTGATATACTATCCATTGATATGATTGTTGACTTACAGTTATATTCTGTATTCCAGAGATTTTAAGCAAATTGATTTATTTCTTTCATCTGCCTATTGGTTTATTGATATTCCATTACCTATTTTATTGGTCGATACATATTAGATTCACTGAGTATCATATATACTCACCCTCTCACTGTTTTCCATCTCCAGGTATAGAGTAGGAGGCAAATTCCTGGCTCTTGTTCCTTTAAAGAATTCTACAATCTGATAAAGACAGTGTAATTAATTTTAACATTGTATTATTTTGTATATGTACTTGATGCTCCATGGGTATTGTATAATGGTATAGACAGATTATATATATAAGTGCATGAAATATTTTAGAGTATAAATGTATATGTGTTTAAGATGAGGGTAATTGCAGAAGGTAACAGAATGAATGACAGAGTAACAAAATGAATAATGCTTATTTAAATGTATGATTATAGTCTGATATGTTATTGATGGTAATAGATGATTCCGCTATGATATTGATATAGTATGAGATTGTATTGATATGATTGAAGGGTTCTACGGGTGTCGGTCACCTCTGGCATCTCCTGTACCCTAGGACCGTCGCAGCCCGTGAGATCGGGTCGTGACAGAAACAAACTAGAAAGGAACTAGGTAGTTTCTGTCAACAGTTTGATCCAAACCTCACTAAGGATTCAAAACCTTGTAGTGGTCAGTGTAGTAAACAGAGAGACTCCTACAAAAGATCCAAATCTAATTCAAATTATAGAAAGTCTTTTTCAACCTAAAAATGAGACTTACTATAGAAAACTCGCTTATTTTAAGAAGAATTCAAAGCCTTACAAGAAGTCCTAGTCTAGGACAAAATCCAAGCCTATGACAGACTTTAAGGACATCACCTGCTACAAATGTGGCAAAAAAGGATACACCTCAAAATTCTGTAGAATGAATACCAAACTACATGAACTTCAACTAGATCAGGAAATCGTGGACAAAATCTCTGTCTTATTAGTTGAGTCTTCTAAGTCTGAATACTCCAATTCTTCAGAAAATAAAAAAACCCCTTCAAATAGATTAGTTAGGCAACTCTTCTTCCAGTTCAAAAATAGAGTCCAGTTTTGAAACGGATTGTAAAGAAGATACAAATTCAAAAACTATTAATATGCTTATAAAAAGTCAAGAAGCAATTCTTGATGCAATTAAGTATATTAATGATCCACAAATCCAAAAGGAATGTCTAGACAAGCTTTAAAAAACTTTAGAAGAGAAACCAAAGCCTGTTGAAAGACCCTCTCTCTTACCCTCTACTAGTATAAGTAATTATGACTTTACAACCATTTTGGATAGAGGAAAGAAAACTAGAAAACCTATAACAAATGTTCAGGATCTTCAAAAAGAGATTAAAGAGACAAAATCAAAACTTAAAGAGATTAAAGAAAAGCAAAAAAAATGATTCTGAATGTCTTCAAAATCTCATTTCAATCCTAAGTGTTGATTCAAAAAATGAAACAGATTTAGATGATCAATTAGAGAATCTTGAATCTCCAAACCTGGAAGATTTGGAAACTGTTCCAGAAATTTCAGAGAATTTTATAAATGTTTTAAGAGAAATCACTGCTCAAAAATATTTAATTCAAATCAAAATTATTTTTTCAATTGATTTTCAATTGGAAACAATTGCACTTTTGATACAGGGGTTGATCTCAACTGTATAAGATATGATTTGGTTCCCAAAAGATATCATAAAATAACGAAAGAAAGTCTTTCAACAGCCAATAAATCCAAAATGACCATTGGCGGAAAAACTGAAGTTTTAGTGGTTAATGGAACTATTGCGTTAAAAAACATTTTCATTCTTGCTAAAAAACTAAATCAAATGGTTATATTAGGGACCCTTTTTATCAATTTGATAACTCCCTATAAAGTCACTGATGAAGGAATTGTTTCAAAATAAGAAAATCCAAAATCATTTTCCCTTTTATTGAAAGACCTAAAAAGAGGAATTTCAATCTTATAAAAGCACATTCCATTTATAACTTTGAGATTAATGTTTTAATAAAAGGAAAACAAACACATCTGATGTATTTGCAACAAGATGTAAATTTTCAAAGAATTCAAAAATAAATCTAAAATAATTTTATTCAAAATAAAATTTCAATCTTTCAAAAAATAATTGAGCTGAAAATTTATTCAGATCTTCCAAATGCGTTTTAGAGCAGAAAACAACACATAGTTGATCTTCCTTATGAAAAAGATTTTGATGACCGATAAATTCCTACCAAAGCCAGACTTATTCAAATGAATGGAACCCTAGAATAACATTGTAGGGAAGAAATTCTAGATTTAGAGTTTAAAGGCTTGATTTCAAAATCCAAATTACCATGGTCTTGTGCAGCTTTCTATGTCAACAAAAATAGTGAAATAGAAAGAGGAACACCTAGACTAGTGATAAATTTCAAACCTCTAAACAAGGCTTTAAAATGGATTAGGTATCCTATTCCAAACAAAAAAAGACTTGCTTTCAAAACTGCATTCATCTTTCATATTTTCAAAATTTGATATGAAATCTGATTTTTGGCAAATTCAAATCCATCTTAAGGATAGATATAAAATTGCATTCACAGTCCCTTTTGAACAGTATGAGTAGAATGTCATGCCTTTTGGCCTAAAAAATACTCCCTCAGAATTCCAGAAGATTATGAATAACATTTTTAATTCCTATTCAAACTTTTGCATTGTCTATATTGATGATGTATTAATTTTTTCAAACTCAATTGAATAACATTTTAAACACCTACAGACATTTTTTCATGTTATAAAGAAAAATGGTCTTGTAGTTTCAAAATAAAAAATTCCACTTTTTCAAACACGTGTTAGGTTTTTTTGTCATTATAATATATATATTGTATGCACTTTTGATACTTCTGATTTCTAATTTGTGAACTCTATATTTTGATATCCGATTTCATATTCAGATTCTAATATGTATATGACTTTTGATTATTTGTATATATTCTGACCTTTGTATTATGAAATTCATTCGTGATATATGTGTATAAGACAACATTTGAACCTCTTATCTGATTCTGAACTTCGGGTATGACATATGCATAATTCATTGAGTTGAAGGCTCACCCTTCTTCTATTGTGATTTTCAGATGCTAAAGTCATCAGTCTAGAGACCAAAAATAGAGCTTCTTGACTTTTTTCTCCAAAAAGTTATTGGAAAGTATAGACTATGTTTTTTTTTTGATATATTTTTGTTAATATTTGAGAAGTAATTCTCTTAGAGCTCCATAATATTTGAATGGTTATAATATTCCTGTAGGTTATCACTTGTTCATCATGGATAGAGGACCTTATTTGCCTTTGATCAATGGTGAATAAGTTGATTATATTTTGAGTGGTTATATCATAGGTTAATGATGATGTTTATGATTCGGAATTGTGGATGGATATAGATTATTGTTTGTTATTGGCACAAGTTAGGTTGTTGTGTTTTACAAGTTTTTAATGGCCTTTAAACCTATCCATACCCTAGGACCGTTGGACCTCCTATTTTGGGTTGTGACACTGAGGCATTTGCTTCCAGCTTGTATGATTTAGAGGACAAAACATCTGCTTTGTTGCACTTGTTTAATCATTCTACTTAGATCTCTCATATAAGAAGCAACTTGTTCATTAATGTTCTATGATTGGAAAAAAAAAGGTAAATCAAGGGAATTTCACTGTTAATTTAAGGCAAGTGCACTTCAATTAAGTATAAAGATGAACCTGATTAAAAGCCTGCAATTTGCCTTTAATAGCAGCAATACCAGTAGCCACTTGTGTCTTTATTTGCCATTTATCAATTGATTTGTCTCTAAAACAAGCAATTCTACAAGATAAAAGTATTTGAAGTTCCACATATATCAGACTTATCATAACAAACATTATTTCCATACCATGTAAGCAAAACACTATCAGCAGATTCCAGTTTTACTATTCTAGCACACTTAACACTTATTATTCTAGCAAATAGCAGGTTAAGGGTTTTTTCTTTGAAATTTCTATAATGTTTATCATTAGATTTAATTGGCAACAAGTGACATTTAATAAATTAAAAAAAATTAGAGAAGAATACAGTGCAGATGAATGAAATACCTCATATGCATTTCAGAAATCTGTGACCAATCTTCATCACATTCCACATCTAAGTTCATAGAATCTTTTAAATGCTTCTTTGCAAAATTCCTATAATTAACTTGAAAAGATAACAAAGACAAGAAAATTACCTTTTTTCAAACATATGATGTATCACTTTATTGCACCAAAATCATAATTTTGAGAGAAACTTGAGTCCTTATCAAACAAGGAAAAATATTCATTAATAGTGGACCAGCTTTATGACAAAAATTTCAATTTCAGATAATCAATAGAATCATCTTCTATATGAAAAAGAACATTTACAATATTTAACATATGCTAAAAGCAAAAAATACAATTCCATAAGCACGAACAACAAAATTTAAAAATGTAAGACAACAAAATTTAAAAATGTAGACAAGAGTTTTAGTAACATACAATTGAAAGATTGAGAAATGGTTAATTTTTCATCAATTTTCATCAATTTGAGACCATCTTTCAACTTCCAAAAAGTTTCTCTCTCACTCTTAATGCAGTCTACCCCATAACAGGCTAATTGGATTTAGAGTTAACACAAAATGAACTAACTTATTTTGGTTTATTATTCTTTCGTTATAAGCCTTTCATTTTTCTCATGAATAATATATCCCTCTCACATATGATACTTCAACACTATTATTGTATCACCTACAATAAACTTAATTAGTTAAACTATGATTAAGCATCAACTTGTCTTTAGAAGTGCTTATAACATTTGTTTGCAAAGAAAAGGCAGATAAAAAAAATTAAAAATTTGACATAAAACAAAAGAAAAGGATGGAGGACCTCATTCCAGAGATTAATAGAACCATGGAAAAAGCATATTAATATATAAAGAATAATTAATTAATAATGGAGATTAATTAAAAAAAGATGGCAATAAAAAAAACAAAGAAAATTTAAAAATTTAATATCCACACAATAAATAGCCATTTTATTAGTACAATAGTCAAGCAAATGGAGAATCAATAAAGTCTAATTGAGCAATATCATTATCTAATAAGTAGTTATTTGATTAGTATAATTGTCAGGCCAATAGATAATCAATAAAGGAGTCTAAATGAGCAATATTATTATGTGTCTTTGAGAAGCTACTCATACTCCTTAAAGATTTCATCAAGCATATGATTATGATCATCATGATTATTGATGGGTATGTTATAATTTTGGCATGGAGAAAAATATCAAATTTTTTAAGTGAATTTGAGAAAAATGACATTTTCAATCTCAGCATAAAGTATTCACAAGTTAATGCTTGATTCTTGTTCCAAAAGGATGTAAATTTATCCCTGACTTTACCTAAAAACGGCAATGGAGGGTAAAAGCAATATAAACACAAATTAAGAACTAAATTCACACTAAAAATAGAATCTATTAAAGATTGCGGATGCCCCAAATAGCATTCCACTAAATACTCATTCAATTCTTTAAGAAGTAAAATTAGGGGAAAAGAAAAGAGATAAAAATAAAGTATCTATAGAATGATAAGGAGATAGAGCGAAAAATCAAAGAGACAATCACAACTAGATTACATATTAAGCAAGGATATCCTCAAAAGCAAAAAATCAAAGAGACAATCACAACTAGACAACATATTAAGCAAGGATATCCTCAACTTCTGGCAGGGCAGACACAACAGTATTGATGGAATATGATGTAATAAAAACACAAGCAGAAGATTGAGAAGCCCATGGTTAACTAATGTCGAGCTACATGTAATCTGGATTATAAATCACACATGCCAGGGTAGACACAACAGTATTGATGGAATATGATGTAATAAAAACACAAGCAGAAGATTGAGAAGTCCATGGTTAACTAATGTCGAGCTACATGTAATTCGGATTATAAATCACACATGCCAATACACTAAGACCTGATTTGGGATAGAAACCCTAATTTAATAATAGTTCACAAATTTTAATTGGGATAGAAATCACTTTCATATGCAAGAAAACCTATATTAGAAAATATGTAATACCCTTTACTTGTATTGCTTTTGTTCTGTGTTCTGTTTGGCTAATTTCTGAATGAATTTATTTGTGTTATGATAGATTCTGATTCTCTGCTCTATTCTGCTTTATTTTCTATTAGTTAGAAAGTGTTATGTTGGTTATAGATGGTTCTTAGAGAGCTTTTATATGATTAAATTATGTTTGGTAGAGTTTTGGTTAAGTTAGATTGAAGAAAGTTTGAAGAAGGCCTCATTATTAATCTTCATGGGCGTGAACCATATGTTTTTTCTGAATTTTGAATTTGCATCAGATTGCTTTCACGGGCGTGAAAGGTCGATCTTCACATACGTGAGTCCTTCTTTCACGGGCGTGAAGCGTCTGGTTCTTTATATATCCGTTCATTTGTCAACCATCCGAAAATTAAACCATTTTCTCTCTCTCTTTTTATTTTTCAATCACCAAACCCTAAATTCATTCCGTCTGTATTTCTAAGGCATTAATACTCACATTAATGTTTCATTTTGAAAGGAAAACACTATAAAAGATCATTAAATCATCTCAAGTTCAAGATTTCTTCAAAAATTCCCATTTATGGAGAAATAAGTATTTTCTCTATAACTTATTTTCTGTTATAATTTGAGATTATAGTGCAATACCCTAGAAAGTCATAACTTATATACATGAATTAATTCTCAGTATATGGTTTAAATGAATTAAAATGATGGAAAATAATTTTAGAGATACAGTTAGAAAGCGAACAAAACACTTTTTCGGAAATCGGCGATGTCGGGAACACTGCCAAGAAATTAACAGTCCGGTCAACAGATGAATTTCTGATTCTGACCAGGGGTAAAAGATCATATAAATGCAAGTGTAATTTTTGTAAAAAGAAAGAGGTGAAAAATATTTAGGAACACTAAAAAAGTAACCAATGGCAAAATCGTAAATAAATGAAACTTCAAAGGGAATAGTGAAAATTAGTCTGTCCGAGTTTCAGAATGACTCTGAAACTATTTTTATAAATAAGTATAAATTAAAATAAACCTTTTGATTACCCACTTTGAAATCTAAATCCCAACAGAAATGTCAGAATAAATTACAGAAGAAGTTGGGGTCAAAGTATAATTACTTGAAAGTTTAAGAACCAAAATGAAATTTACCAATCTTGACTTAATATAAAAGCAACACTTAGCCATTTTTTCATCAATTTTCTTTTTCTTCTTCTTCTTTCTTCCTCCCATGGTGGCCGAACCATTGTTTGATGATTTTCATCCATTTTCAAGTTAGTTTTTAAGAGAAAATCTAAAGAAAACCTAAACACCAACCTTAAATCATCCATCTCCATCCATTTCTCACTCGAAAAGCTTAAGAAAAACAATAATCTTTGGAGGGGGGATTTGGCCATTTCATCACTATTAGGTAACAAGTTAGTTTGTTTAATTTTATGGTTTATTTAGATGAATTTGATGATGAATTGAATAGGTTTTAGGTTCGATTGCATTAATTGATGCATTTGGATAGAAATCCCTAATTAGTTAAACCTAATTGAAGTTGTATGCCTTAACTATGTTAATTAGTATTAAGTTGTGTTAATTGATGTTAGAATATATTAATTGGAGGCTATTAGATGATTAATTGATGGTTGTTTTGGTGTAGAAAACAAAGGTTGCATAAGTTGTGCCTATTGCCTTCTTTGAAGCAAATTGGTGGAAATAAATTTTCCAAAGAAATTGGAAGCCTTAGGTGAGTTCTAAATGCATCATTTAATATGCTTATATCATTGAAATGTTGATTGGAAATCATATGTGGCAGAACCTATTGTCACTATTCCTCCTTTGTATTTTTGCTTGGTTTTCTTCATGTTTCCTTAGCCATTTTGATCTATTTCATGTTGTTTATTATTATATATTTGATACCTATTGTGTTTTTGACAATGTGGATTGAATGTTGGTTGAATGGGCTTTGATAACATTGCAACAAAACCTAGCCATTTTACCCATTCAATGTTACTCACCAAGTGTTTGACAAAATGCCTAGTTGTTTTTGCCTTTAGCTTATTGTTTTGTCTTCCATAGGCCTACTATTTGAATGTCATCATCGCCAATGATATTGGCATGCTAATTGGCCTACCGATTTCCTTTGTCTAGCCAACCTTTGATCCATACCTTTGTTGTTTATCAAACTAATTGTCATTAATTGTATATCATATAATGCAATGCTATTAATTCTATTGCTAAATTATTTGACTAATATTGAACTTATTGATATTGAGGATACCATTGTTGCATAGTGGTGTCTATTGATATGTTTACTCTTATACTGATCCTAAAATGGCTTGACAGAGCTACTGCTCCGACAGGGTAGTGGGAATATACTGTCGGCGATGTGTACATTGTATTACTAATACCCTGGCTGGGAAGGGTTATGGTCCTGGCCATAAGACCTGATTAGTCTTATGCTTATTGATACTTATATTACTGGAGACTGTATGTTCGCATATAGTCCATACTGATACTACTGGAGACTGTATGATTACATATAGTCCATCCCTTTATCTGTCTTTCCATATTATACCGAGCCTATGATATACTTATTGACTATTTTGTCACCATCTGTTATTGATTCTGTAAATTATTCACATTGAGCTATTGACATCGTTGTTCCATCTGTTACCTATTATATTTATTGGCGATGCATATAGATTCACTGAGTATCTTATATACTCACCATTTCTTTGTTTAACCATTTCAGAAGAGGAGTAGATTGTAGAATCCCATCTTCTGACATCCAAGGATTTCTGCTTACTGACAATTAATGTAAATATTATATATTCTGTATTTTGGTGTTCATGTTTCTAACTGCTCCATAGGGTATGTATGAGTTAGTTAGGATATGAACATGTATATATATGTGATAATATTTTATGGTATATGATGATAATATGACATGTTATAATGATTGTTACAGCCAACTGTACTAAATTATAGAAAGAATTACAAAATGAATGGTAATTAATAAAATGAATTTTAAATAGATGGTTATAGATTATGTATGTGATACTGGGTTCTACGAGTGTTAGTCGTCATTGGCATTTCTCGCATCTTAGGACCGTCAAGATCCGAAAATAGGTCGTGACAAAGGTGGTATCAGAGCTCTAGGTTACAGACATCAGAATTTTAGGGTTACAGATGAATAGTACCTGAATTATAGAGAAATAGTGAATAAGTACAGAATGAGTAGAATTAAGTAAACCATGGAGCATAGGAATTCTTATGTCGTCTTTTGCTGTATTAGTCTATTATGTGTTAGTATTCTGCGTTTCTGTGATATACTGAGTACATTTCTCATTTTTTTGACAGATTACAGAGATGTCCTACGATAGGGATAGAGATACCAGGGAGGCAGAGGTAGCCTCTAATGAGTCTTTGGTCAGAGAGTTCTCAGTTTCAGAGGGTCCGTCCAAATCCCGATGGACTACAAAGGATACAAAAAGAGGCGATGATCCCTGTAGAGTTGAGATGATGAGAGGATTGATGGAGTTACGCAGGGATTTAGCATATTTGAGGCAGGAACATCAGAATGTACTGCCACCACCAGTTCTAGTAGCAGTACCCCCACCTGTAGCACCAGAGGCAGTGCCAGTTACACCGGCTCCTATGCAGCTAGTAGAGGTTCCTGAGGAGCCTGTTGTATAGGGAGGTTGTAGAGTTATTGAGGAGGGTGGTGTATCCATATTTAGCTTTCTAAAGCTAAACTTACTAGAGTTCAAAGGCGATAGAGGCAGTGACCTAGTAGATTTCTAAAGGAGGAAGTAGATTTTCTAGAGGAGGTTGAGAAGGTAGTTAGGAGACTACCTTGTTCTGAGCTTAGAGCAATAGAGCTGGTTAGATTGTTACTGAAAGGAAAGGCTTAGACTTGGTTTTCAAAAAGGATGGAGCCCAGGCTATATAGTAAGCATCCACCCTCATAAGCTGAGTTTTGGCAGGGTTTGATAGATGAGTTCATTACTGAGGGGTTGAAGACCTGTAACCTAATTCAGTTTGAGCAATTGGAGCAGGGTAACAGATCAATAGAGGAGTATGCCGAGGAGTTCATCAGGCTGAGTAGGTATGCTACTCATATTGTTCCTACTGAGGCAGATTTGATCAGTAGGTTTAGGAGAGGGTTATATGCTGCACTTCATAATGCTCTGCTAACTACAGAATTGACTTCTTTAATGACAGTTATTGATAAGGCTACACATATGGAAGAGAAGTATAAGACAGAGAGGGCAAAGAGGGACCAGAAGAGGAAAGGAGGTCCAAGAGCTCAGGTTATGAGGGAGGAGAGCAGCTCCAAGCCTAGATAGGCAGAGCCAGTGCCAAGATTTGACCAACGACCTTCATCTGGTAATTAGAGGAGGAGAGTTCAGAGTAGGGGACCACTAGTGGTACAGTCAGCACCTGCTTATTCACAGGGTACTTCGAGACTAGTTGCACAAACTCTTAGTGTACCTATTCATGGGCTCTATGGTCGGAGGCATGGAGGGGAGTGTTGGCATCAGTCTGGTGCCTGCCTGAGATGTGGACAGTATGGTCACTATGCTAACAGATGTCCTTTGAGGGGTGAGCAGCAGCCATCTGCTACAGTATCTCAGCCGACGGTACAGATGAGTCAGAATGTGGGCAGAGAGGCTTCAGGTAGAGGCGGAGGCAGAGGAGGATAGGCTCCCAGTAGTAGTCAGGCCCCAGCGGGCAGGGGTCAGGGTAGAATATTTGCAGTTAATACCCATTAGCCACAGAGATTAGACAACGTGGTCGCAGGTACTATTCTGATTCAGAATGAGATTGCTGATGCCTTATTTGATTCTGGTGTTACTCATTCCTTTGTGTCACCACACTTTGCACCTAAATTGAATAAGGAAAGGAAATTATTAGATGTGCCTTTAGTGATTGCTACACCGATGGGTGAGAGTGTTGATGTGGACTATTACTATCTTGACTATATGATTGAAATTGATGATAACATTTTGCGTGTCGATTTGATTGAATTGCCGGTGTTAGAGTTAGATGTGATTTTGGGTATGGATTGGCTTACGAGGCATCGGGCAGTTATTGATTATTATCAGAAGAAGGTCAGGTTTCAGCCTAAGGGGCAGCCAGAGTTTGAGTTTCAGGGTGATATACGAGAGTTCAGAGTTAATTTGGTTTCTGCTATCCAGGCCAGAAGGATGATTGGGAAAGGTTGTTCAGCGTATTTAGCTCATGTGATAGATGTGCAGAAATCTTCAGTAAAGCTTGATTAGATACCGGTAGTTCAGGATTTTGCTAATGTATTTTCTGAGGAGTTGCCAGGATTGCCCCCAGATAGGGAGATTGAGTTTAAGATTGAGGTGCATGTAGGTACTGATCCTATATCCATTCCTCCGTACAGAATGACACCAGCTGAATTGAAGGAATTGAAGGTGCAATTACAGAAGCTATTGGATAAAGGGTTCATCAGACCTAGTAGTTTTCCTTGGGGTGCTCTAGTATTGTTTGTAAAGAAGAAGGATGGCTCTTTGAGAATGTGCATAGACTATAGGCAGCTGAACAAGGTGACAGTGAAGAACAAGTTTTCATTGCCACGGATAGATGACTTGTTTGATCAGCTGCAGGGTGCCAGCCATTTTTCGAAGATTGATCTGAGGTCTAGGTATCACCAGTTGAAGATTAAGAAGGGTGATGTACCTAAGACTGCTTTCAGGACTCGATATGGGCATTATGAGTTCTTGGTGTTGCCGTTCGAGTTAACCAATGCACTGGCTGCATCTATGGATCTAATTAACAGGGTGTTCAGGTCATATTTGGATAAGTTTGTCATTGTATTCATTGATGATAATCTTATCTACTCCAGGAGTGAGGAGGAGCATGCTAAGCACTTGAGGATTGTAACTTCGAGAGCATCTGTTGTATGCTAAGCTATCTAAATGTCAATTCTGGCTAACTGAAGTGTGTTTTCTGGGGCATGTGATTTGTAAAGATGGTATTAAGGTGGATCCTCAGAAGATTGAAGTAGTGGCGAATTGGCCTCAGCCTACCAGTGTTTCTGAAGTTCGCAATTTTTTGGGAATGGCAGGGTATTATAGGAGGTTTGTGAAGAATTTTTCCAGAATTGCAGCACCGTTGACTAAATTGATGCAGAAATAGGAGTGTTATCTGTGGACTGATGAGTGTGAGCACAGTTTCCAAACTTTGAAGTCTTGCCTCACAAGTGCTCTAGTGTTAGCATTACCATCAGAGAGGGAGAAATTTATTGTGTATTGTGATGCTTCTCGGATCGGATTGGGGTGTGTGTTGATGCAGAACAGGAGAGTGATTGCTTATGCTTCTCGTCAGTTAAAGAAGCATGAAGCGAATTATCTAATACATGATTTGGAGATGGCAGCTGTGGTCTTTGCATTGAAGATTTGGAGGCACTACTTATATGGGTCTAAATGTGAGATATATACTGATCACAAGAGTTTATAATATATATTTCAGCAGAAAGATCTGAATCTTCGACAGTGTAGATGGATGGAGTTACTTAAGGATTATGACTGTGAAATCCTTTATCACCCGGGTAAAGCTAATGTAGTGGCTGATGCACTGAGCAGGAAGTCCATGGGCAATTTAGCTCATATCATGGTTGGCAGGAGACCCTTGATCCGAGAGATTAGGGATTTGGCAAATATGGGTGTGGAGTTGGATTTGGGATCCCAGGATCGAAACCAGGCTCTGATAGCCCAATTTCGAGTGAAGTCACTGTTGCTTGATGATATTAAAGTGGCTTAGGATAGGGATCCTTATCTACTGAAGCTTAAGAGAGATGTGAAAAATGGAAAAATGACAGAGTTTACAGTGGAGGATGGTGTACTAAAGTGTGGGAAGCGTGTATGTGTATCAGATATGGATGAGCTGCGGGATCGGATTATGAGAGAGGCTCACTACTCAGCATACAGTGTACATCCAAGGATTACCAAGATGTACCATGATTGAGGGATGTATATTGGTGTCCTGGTATGAAGGGAGATGTAGCATGGTTTGTCTCCAAATGCTTAGCCTATCAGCAGGTTAAGTTTGAGCATCAGAAGCTATCAGGGTTGCTTCAGGAGATTGAGTTACCATAGTGGAAATGAGAGCAGGTTACTATAGATTTTATAGTGGGTCTACCGAGAACTACCAGGGGTTATGACTCCATATGGGTGATTGTAGACCGGTTAACGAAATCTGCTCATTTTTTGGAGGTTAAGACCAGTTATTCGGCAGCTCTGTATGCACAGTTGTATGTGGATAAAATTATGCGACTTCCTGGAGTTCCTTTGATGATTATCTCATATAGAGGTACACAGTTCACTTCACGATTTTGGAAGAAATTTCAGAAGGCTATAGGTACTCAGTTACGGTTCAGTACTGCTTTCCATCCGCAGACTGATGGGCAATCGGAGAGGATAATCTAGACTTTGGAAGATATGCTTCGGTTGTGTGTTCTGGATTTCAAAGGTAACTAGGATCAATATCTGCTATTGATTGAGTTCTCTTATAACAACAGTTATCACTCTTCTATTAGTATGGCTCCATTTGAAGCACTATATGGTAGGAAATGTAGATCTCCAGTGTGTTGGGTGGAGCCAGAGGAGAAGCAACTAGAGGGGCCAGAGTTAATCAAAGAAACTATGGAAAAGGTGCCTATGATTAGAGATCGGATGAAGACTGTTTTCAGTAGGCAGAAGAGCTATGCCGATCCGAAGAGGAAAGATGTACACTTTGCAGTTGGTGACCATGTCTTCCTTAAGATCTCACCGATGAGGGGTATTATGAGATTTAGGAAGAGAGGAAAGTTGTCACCAAGGTTTATAGGCCCATTCGAGATCCTTGAGAAGATAGGTAATATGGCCTATAGATTGGCTCTTCCACCTAATATGAGCCACGTACATCCGGTTTTCCACATCTCGATGCTGCGAAAATATATGTCTAATCCATCACACATATTAGAGGCACAAGATGTTGGACTCAATGAGGACTTGTTGTATGAGGAGCTTCCAGTGGAGATAGTTGAACGACAAGTCAGACAGTTGCGGAACAAGGAGATCCCCATGGTAAAAGTGCTCTGGAGAAACAAGTCAATGGAGTAGTGCACTTGGGAGAGCGAGCAAGAGATGAGAGACAGATATCCATTCTTGTTCCAGCAATGAGGTATGTATTTTATTTAAATTCGAGAACGAATTTATTTGAAGGGGGGTAGCATGTAATAACCTAGAAAGTCATAACTTATATGCATGAATTAATTCTCAGTATATAGTTTAAAGGCATTGAAATGATGGGAAATAATTTTAGAGACACAGTTAGAAAGCGAACAAAACACTTTTTCGGAAATCGGCGGTGTCGGAAACACTGTCGAGAATTAACAGTCTGGTCAACAGATGAATTTCTGATTCTGACCAGGGGTAAAAGATCACATAAATGCAAGTGTAATTTTGGTAAAAAGAAAGAGGTGAAAAACATTTAGGAATACTGAAAAAGTAATCAATGGCAAAATCGTAAATAAATGGAACTTCGAAGGGAATAGTGGAAATTAGTCTGTTTGGGTTTCATAATGACTTTGAAACTATTTTTATAAATAAGTATAAATTAAAATAAACCTTTTGAATCCTCATTTTGAAATCTAAATCCCAACAGAAATGTCAGAATAAATTACAAAAAAAATTGGGGTTAAAGTATGACTACTTGAAAGTTTAAGGACCAAAATAGAATTTGCCAATCTTGACTTAATATAAAAGCAACACTTAGCCATTTTTTCATCAATTTTCTTTTTCTTCTTCTTCTTTCTTCCTCCCATGGTGGCCGAACCATTCTTTGATGATTTTCATCCATTTTCAAGTTAGTTTTTAAGAGAAAATCTAAAGAAAACCTAAACACCAACCTTAAATCATCCATCTCCATCCATTTCTCACTCAGAAAGCTTAAGGAAAACAAGAATCTTTGGAAGGGGGGATTCGGCCATTTCATCACTATTAGGTAACAAGTTAGTTTGTTTCATTTTATGGTTTATTTAGATGAATTTGATGATGAATTGAATGGGTTTTAGGTTAGATTGCATCAATTAATGCATTTGGATAGAAATCCCTAATTAGTTAAACTTAATTAAAGTTGTATGCCTTAGCTATGTTAATTAGTATTAAGTTGTGTTAATTAATCTTAGAATATGTTAATTGGAGGCTATTAGATGATTAATTGATGGTCGTTTTTGTGTAGAAAACAAAGGTTGCATAAGTTGTGCCTATTGCCTCCTTTGAAGGAAATTGGTGGAAATCAATTTTCCAAAGCAATTGGAAGCCTTAGGTGAGTTCTATATGCATCATTTAATATGCCTATATCATTGAAATGTTGATTAGAAACCATATGTGAAAGCCCCCATTTGGTCGAACCTATTGTCACTATTCCTCCTTTGTATTTTTGCTTGGTTTTCTTCATGTTTCCTTAGCCATTTTGATCTATTTCATATTGTTTATTATTGTATATTTGATACCTATTGTGTTTTTGACAATGTGGATTGAATGTTGGTTGAATGGGCATTGATAACATTACACCAAAACCTAGCCATTTTGCCCATTCAATGTTGCCCACCAAGTGTTTGACAAAATGCCTAGTTGTTTTTACCTTTGGCCTATTGTTTTATCTTCTATAGGCCTACCATTTGAATGTCATCGTCGCCAGTGACATTGGCATACCAATTGGCCTACCGATTTCCTTTATCTAGCCAACCTTTGTTCCATACCTTTGTTGTTTATCAAACCAACTGTCATTGATTGTATATCATATAATGCAATGCCATTGATTCTATTGCTAAATGATTTGAATGATATTGAACTTATTAATGTTGAGGATACCATTGTTTTATAGTGGTGACTATTGATATGTTTACTCTTATACTGATCCTAAAATGGCTTGACAGAGCTTCTGCTCCGACAGGGTAGTGGGAATATACTGTCGGTGATGTGCATATTGTATTTCTGATACCCTAGCTAGGAAGGGTTATAGTCCTGGCCATAAGACTTGATCAGTCTTATGCTTATTGATATTGATATTACTAGAGACGATATGTTCGCATATAGTCCATACTGATACTACTGGAGACTGTATGATTACATATAGTCCATCCCTTTATCTGTCTTTCCATATTATACCGAGCCTATAATATACTTATTGACTATTCTGTCACCATCTGTTATTGATTCTGTAAGTTGTTCACATTGAGCTATTGACATCGTTGTTCCATCTGTTACCTATTATATTTATTGGCGATGCATATAGATTCACTGAGTATCTATAACTCACCATTTCTTTGTTTAACCATTTCAGGAGAGGAGTAGATTGTAGAATCCCATCTTCTGACATCTGAGGATTTCTGCTTACTAACAATTAATGTAAATATTATATATTCTATATTTTGGTATTCATGTTCTAGCTGCTCCATGGGGTATATATGGGTTAGTTAGGATATGAACATGTATATGTATGTGATGATGTATTATGATATATAATGATATTATGATATGTTATAATGATTGTTACAACCCACTGCACTTGATTGCAAAATAAATTGCAGAATGGCAGAATAAATAGTAATTAAGTAAAATGGATAATAAATTGAAGGTTATAGATTATGCAGGTGATACTGGATTCTACGGGTGTCAGTCGCCATTGATATTTCCCTCATCCTAGGACCGTCGCAAACTGGAAACGGGTTGTGACAATTGAACAAAATAATACTATTGATCTTATTTATAATTTTCAATTAGTTGCTCCAAAAATTGATAATAATCTTTTTATGAGGATGTTGTTACAACCTGTGACTCCAAGTTCAAACAAAAATCAAAGGACAATTAGAATTTCAATTGTGACTTTGTATTTAGGAAATGCTAATAGTCTTGTGGCTTTGTTGGACAAAGAATTGCCTGAATTGGGATTGAAGAAAGATAATTGTACTGAGATGAGTAGTATTGATTTTGTGCTTTGGTGGCCTAATTTCGATATTGGCACATCTCTAAAAACTCTAAGTTCTTGAAAAGAAAATCAAATTATGTGCAGACTCTAATTACTAAAAAAAGGGTTGCATTCAATTTTTCAAATGATGATTGAATTTGGAAAAACTAGATTGGTTTTCAATCCTTATGGTGGGAAAATGAGTGAAATTCCAGCCACATATACTCCATTTCCTCATGGGGCAAGGAATTTGTACAAGATTTAGTATTCTATAAATTGGGATGAAGCAGGAACATCAACAGAGAATGAGTTCTTGAGCCATATAAGGAAACTGTATAACTATATGGAACCCTTTGTGTCGAAGAACCCAAGAAATGCATTTTTGAACTACAGAGATATTGATATTGGTGTTATGGAACCTGGTAAATCTCATATTATTTGAGTTCCTTTGATTTTGTTCTTCAACATGCATATATATGAATCCGTACACATAAAAACCGAAAACATTTTCATGATTTTTTTTGCTTGCATTCAAACTCCAAAATAGATTCGCCCAAAAGGGTTTTGAGATGGGATTCCATATCAGTGCATTTGAATCGAGTTTTGAGGCTTGAAATTCATTTTTGTGGTGGGATTCTACCACAGAGATTGAATAGCTAAATTTTTCTCTAAAAATATATAAAAATAAAAAACAAAAAAAGGGATAGAATGAAAATAAATTGAAGATAGATTTATGGTTGATTTGAGCTTAAATAGAAAAGAAAAATGAAGAGTATTGAATCTGTGTTTGTTAGGTGTAATTTGAAATATATTTGAGCATAAAATGAAATGCGTTTCAAGCTTCATCCAGGTTTATTTAGTTTTTTTTTGTGTTGCTGGAAATCTTGCTAAATATTAATTTTTGTTGGTCACGTTTTGGGGTTTTAGACTTGGAGAATGTAAATTAATTTATTATATATTTTGATTTAAAAATAAATTATTAACCTGTTTGATTTAAGAAAATTAATTTCATAAAGAACTATGATGATGATCGAATCCGAATAAATTAATAGAATAATTGAAGGGATAAATTAATTTTTGGTGGGATGAATTTAAATTTAAATTGTTAATTTTTGTTTAGCTTGAAATAGTTTTTATTTGAGGTAAGTTTAATCTAATTGATCCGATTTTGATTGTTCAAATTTGGTTGCCAAATTAAAGAGTAATTTTAATTTTAATGTTAAAAAAAATTAGAAGTGGAATAAAAATTATCAAACTTTGAACCCCAAAATTAAATAATTTAAATTTAAATTTACAATCGAGGTCGATGATCCCTTTGATAATTCCTGAAAAGTGTAAAATCTGAGCCCTTAAAAATAATAAAATTTATCTATTGTTCTGCTATTTTTACTTCTAGTCTTGTTACTTTTTTGTATTTATTTGTTTTAGGTTTAGAAGGGTTTATTTCTTTCAAAGTTGAAATCAAACATATTTAAGGCAAACTAGATTTTTTGTAAATTTTTATTGTAATTTTTATTTTTTTTATTATTTTATTATATTTTTAATTTTTGTTTTTTAAGTTAATTTGTAATTTGTAAATATTAGTTTTTTAGTTTAATAAAATTAATTGTTAATGCATTTTACTATATTTATAGTTATCTCTTTTATTTATTTTATCTTTTATTGATTAAAATAAAAAATAATAAACAAAATTAATTAAGCCCAGTTAAGCTCAAATCAAACTCAGTTTTCATTTTCACAGCTAATTTTATTTTTCATTAATATTCACAAATAATATTATAAATAATTATCATTCTAGTTAAAGAAAAAATAAATAAATTTACACAGTATAAATAATAAGGAATAAAATATTTTTAAAAGCTAATTTAATATTTTGAAATTAATGTGTGGAGTGCCTATCATCTTCTCCATACGTCTATGACTTCCAAATCTAAACTTTGATTTAACATACCAAATTTTTAAAAGTTTCCGATTGAGCCTTTTAAAATAATTCAATTGGTAACGACTTCATTTTTAACCTTTAAAATTTAAATTTTATTTTCTCGCCATCCTATCGTGGCGTCATTAAAAGTGTTGTGACAGCTTGGCGACTCTACTGGAGACGTGAATTTTTCAAAAGAGAGTCGCATCTAATCTTCAAAATATTATCTTGGCCTAAAATATTTTTATTATTTTTATAGTGCAAAACTTACTTTCTTTTTAACTAGAAAATAAATTTTTTACTTTTATTATGCATCATATTTAATTAGTAGCATTTATGTTATTTTACATTTATTTTTTCTTGTTGTAAACAACATAATTTTGAGTATAATATAAGGATGCATTTTAAAATAGGTAACTGATCTTTTGCACACACTTTTAGTCCTATACCCGGGCGACTTATCTTTAGGATTAGAAGAAGGTAACTAATGGTACCCGTGACACTTTGGTCTTCTACAGTATCCACCAAAAGTCTTCGCTCAGGTTGAAATTTATTTCATCTGTAATAGTACCCGTGGGACTATGAGTCTCGACAGAACTATAAGGATGGAATGGGGTCTTATTACTTGTTAGTAAGAGTAACCTGAGGACCTTTTTATCCAATTAAGAAAAATAGAACTAGTACCTGATCTTGCACCGATAAATCTTAACAATAGAAGCTCACCTCTTTAGAATAACTTTTAGGTAATGTCAACAACTTAGTTATACCCTTTTACCCCAGAATATTGTATCAAAGGGAGTATGTATCCTTACACTTTACTTAATCATACTGTTGCAAGTTCTGTTTTGGTAAGATTATTTTTATATTCATTTATTCTATTATTTTGAGGAAATTAGGCGATTCAAAAAGTAATTAATTAAAAGAAATTCTCCTACTTTGATGAATTATTTTATTTGGTATTTTTATTTAAATCCCTATATTTCTTAGAATTTTTAGGATAAATGAGTTAAGTTTTATATTATGTATATGTGCTAATTTTGTGCTTTTATTAATTTTACACTTTCTTTCATATTAGGTATATTTGTGGGGCAAAAAATTGGTATTGTGGAGAAATTATAACATCACCAGAGAAAAGTGAGGAATCAAGGTTACGCTCTAGATTGTGGAATCAGATGAATTACAAAGGATAGAGGGGGATGCAATACCATTGAGTTTTCATAGTCAACTTCCAAAGAAGGCTAGGTTTTATTTATAAAATAGTGATATTGTAACTTTATTCGAGTGTTGGGAGAAATTATCTACAGAAGCCAGGATGGAATTTACAACCAAATATGAAGATATTGCCAAGCTACTACACGTCAAAGTAAGGGATGAGGTGTTAGAAATATTATTACAGTACTGGGATCCAGAGTATAATGTTTTTACCATTAATGATATGGATACTACCTCAATAATGGAGGAATATGGTAGGATTTTGTAAGTACCATTCATTGATGAAATGTAGATATATTTGGTTTTGGAAGATAATAGACTGTGGAGGAAAAATTGGCACAAATCGCAGAGCAAAAAGCTAAAGAGACATAGATACGTGTGGGAAGAACTGAATGATGGCAATGGTCAAATTTGCATCACATTTTTGACATGCATATGGCAGAAGGAAAAAATGACTATCTGTTCTAGAATCTTGGCGCTTGCTGCTTATGAAATGATATTGACTCCAAGACCGATTAATTTCGTCAGCAGCGAAGCAGTTCGTTTCTTTGCCCCTGTGGATCATGATCATATAAATCCTCTACCGATAATTTTGGCTGAAACCTTTTTATCCCCGAGTCACTATAGGGCAAACAGCGGGAGATTTTTGGGTTGCAGGGAGCTGCTGTATGTATGGGCAATAGGACATTTCTTTCCACAAAGAACTCGATTTTGGTCCTATGATCCAGAAAAGGAAAAGTACTAAATAAGGTAGTCTTGAATATGCCAATCTCGCAGTTGAAGGAAAACATCAGAAAGGTCACAAGTAAGAGCTATGAATGGAGAGCCAAATAGATGTCGATAAAGCCATTCATCTTAAGAACTAAGAACAACCCTTTTGTTCCATTAATAGGAATAAGAGGATGCATCGGTTGCACACCATCTATGGTATTGCGACAAGTTTTTCGTTCACAGCACATTCCTCGAACCAAAGGATTGGGAAGATTTCACTTTCAATTTAGGACACACTAGACTAACAAAGAAGCAGAGGCAGATCAAAAGGTTGGGTTACTCTTTGTAGGACAAGAGAAACAACTATTAAGGGAGGCTCGGGAAGCTTGGAGAGATTTAATCATTGGCCAAGGATTTAAACGTCAGGATGAGACCACTATCGGATATCCGACTTGGCAGCAAAACATAGGAAAAGGTTTTAACCTCCCAAATCTTGTAGAAGATATCACCCCACCAAAGGTCAATTCGGTAGAGGATTATTATTAGGAGTGCAAGCAACGATAGTTGAAATTGCACCAAAACCTGGTCGATCAGCTAATGAGGAGTCAAAAGTAGAATTCAGAGTTATCAGAAAGAAGCCAATAATTACAATAGGAGAATGAGTGACTCAGACTCTAAAATAGCCAATAACAAAATTTTTAAGAAACCAGAGAAAAAGGGTACGAGAACTAGAAAAAGAAAATGATCAGTAGGGAAGTAAAAGAGGAGTGCTTCGAAGGGATTTAGATAAGGCCTGATTTGATAACCATTAGTTGTCAAGCAAATGTAGAGATCTGCAAGAACAAAATACTGGTTTGGAAGAAAGTGTGCTAGAGAAAGGGTTCCAAGTTGACAGCTTGAATTCCTAGCTCAGTGCCATTCAAGATCACTTGATATTTGTAAAGAAGCAACTCCGAGCTTTACAGCAAGCTCACAGTTCTTGTCCAACTCAGCAGCATATACAGTGTTTGATTCAGAATGAGATAGAGCAAGCTTATGAAGAATGGACACTTGAGAGGACTGATTTAGTTAAGGAAAAAAAAAGGTTTTATCAACAACTTCACTTGCGAGAAGATCAAATGATTTCCTTTAGGAATAATATGATTGAGCAAGCCAGGAGCCTCCTCCAACAATCTGAAGAAGTACTCATGTAGATCAACTCTTTAACTTAAGAGAAAGCTCATTTGTATATATCTAGGCTTCTCAAAATATTGGCACAAATAGATAGGTTGAATATAGTATAACATTGATGTAGTAAAAAGTAGCAAATTTAGTAAAAAGAAGAAATGTTTTTGGCTGGAGGTTAAACTATGATCATTTATTCCTCAAAAGAATTTGATTTGGTTGTTATGATTGATGATCTAAAGGTACCAATTTTTTTTCATCTATCAAATATCAAAGTCTCAATAGTATCCACCCCTAAGCATTTTTGCTAAATTATTTTTGATTTTATTACTAGATTAAAATATATGGTGCAAAAAATATATATATGTGAAAAAACTAACAATATAAATTGCATATTATGCATGAATTAATCAAATATTGGTAGACCAAAAGGAAAGTCACGGATTGTCAGTGCTCCTAATCGTACATATCAGACTAGATTAAGAATTCAAATGGAACACCAGAAAGAGATTAATGCTTTGAAAAATGATGTAGGATACCTCAAAACACAGCTCGCCGATATCCACAGATTGTTAACTGATGCTTTACTCATACATGACAATGCTTTACCAGTACCAAATACAGTCACTCAGGGAACTCTCACCCTTCCTACTGAGGAGCCGATACAACCAGTTCATATTTTCCTTAACCCCTACACTTCTTTACGCAACACATTTGAGATAGGTGGCTCCTCAGACACATCCAACACCTTCAAAGCCCCTTTCAATCCATACATAACCAATACAAATCCTGAGATTCCATATCCCGTTCATTATGCAAGTGGAAATAGTTATATTCCTCCATTCACTTTCCCTGTGGTATCTCAAGGCATAGTCCATACCTCCCTTATGGTCACAGAAATGTTATACCGTACATCAGAGATAGATAGGAAGAAAGCCAAAGAGGAAGAGAAGTTGTCCTCTATTGAAGAAAGGCTCCAGCCAATGGAAGGTTTGAATTTGTATGGCTCAATGGACGTTTCTACTTTTAAGCTGGTTCCAGATGTGGTAGTCCCCAAGAAGTTTAAACTGCCAAAGTTGGAGAAGTATATTGCCTCCACTGACCCTCGCTTACACCTGGCTAGCTATGCCTCCAAGATGCTAACTGTCACGTCAGATGAAAAGTTGTTTACTCATTTCTTTATTGAGAGTTTGACTGGGTCTGTGTAATACTTTAAAAATATGCATAACAAGTTTTAGTGAATAAAGTTCTTAGTATGTGGATTAAAATTATCAAAATGATCAAAGATAATTTTGAAAACTCAGTTAGAGTGAAAACGAGAAAATTTTTCGAAAATCGTCAGTACCGATATCGCTATCGTAAAATAGCAGTACGATCGACTGATGATTTTCTGATTTTGGCAAGAGAGTAAATTATTATGTATATTCATGTGTGAATACAGTAAAAAGAAATATGAGAAAATATTTAAGAACACTGATAAAGTAAGCAATGGCAAAACCATAAATAAATGGTACTTTCGGTGAATAGTGAATTTCGACAGTCTGAATTTCAGAACGACTCTAAAATTATTTTTATTAATTAGTATTAATAAAAATAAGATATTTGAATATTTACTTTGAATTTCAATTCCCGATGAAATTATCAAAATAATTTACCGAGCGAAAAAGGACCAAAAGCAAATTTTAGAAAGTTGGAAGACCAAAGTATAAATTGCCATTTTTATCTTGCTATATAAAGGTGCCTTAAGAATTTTTTTTTGCCATTTCTTCTCCATTTTGGCCGTCAGCTCTTCTCCCATTTTCAATTGATTTTTGCTTCAAATTTGTGAGGAAAAGTTGTTGGAAACTTGAATTTAAAACCATACAAACACTAATCTACAAAAATTAACCCTAGAAATTCAAGAAAAATTGAAGAACAAAGCAAAGTGAAATTCGACCATTTGAGGTATTTTAGGTTAAATGTTTATTTTTTTTATTTTTTGGTTTAATTAGGTTAAATGGATGATAATAGGATTGGGTAAATGGTTTAATTGCATCAATTGATGCATTAAACAATTTTTTCCCTAATTGTGAGTTTGGATTTTTAGTATATGGATTAGGATGTATAAATTGGTTTTAGAATAAGTTAATTGGGTATTAATTGATATTTAATTAACGTTCATTTCATTGTAGACTTTGTTCGAAGAAAATCGCCGATTTAGGCCTAAACCGAGGATTTGAGGAATTTGGTAGCAAATCGAGTTCACTAGGTGATTTGGAGTGATAGGTGAGTCTCTTATGTATCAAATTACTTGCCTAAATTGATAAAATGTCATTTGGAATCCATTTGTGAAAAAGGCTATTTGGCCGAACCCTAATTGGGGCATTTTGCCTAATTGTGTGCTTTGGTTTTGGATTTGTTTTCCATGCCAAATTGATGTGTTTATTGAAGATTACTGAGTTATTTTTGTTGCCTATGGAATTGCTTCCATGTGTATATTTATTGATTATTGGGGCAATGTCAATATTGTGCCGAAACCATGCCGAAAAATATGTAGGCCAACCATTTGAATGTCACCATCGCCAGCGACAATGGCATGCCAATTGCATCAACTTTTTGGCCGCAAATGATCAAAATATGTTTGTTCCCATTTTTTATCGTTAGGCCTTTGCTCATCATTTAATCGATAATTATTGATGTTTTATTGAATTTATGCTCATCCAATTGATTTCTGATGAGTTATTGATATTGCCGATGCCATTATTTTGAAATGGAATCTATTGATGTGTTTATCGCTTTTATTGACTCCGAGGTGATTTGACAGAGGTGCCAATTCGACAGGGTAGTGAGTACATGTTGTCGAACCTTGTGCATATTATATTGATTGATTGATACCCTGTACTAGGAAGGGATGTCCTAGTCATAAGACCCGTACAGTCTTATGTTATATTTATATATATAAATAGTGATTTGTGCTTGACACATTTCTATGCGTTTCATGGCTCTATATCTGTCATTTCCATCTTCTCCATGTGATATGTGATTCATTGTTATGATTGTTTACTTACAGTCATATTCTGTATTTGATTCTATAATTACAGAGTTTCTGAGCAGATTGATCCATTTATTTTCATCTGCCTACTGCTTATTGATACTCCATTATATGTTATTGGTCGATGCATATTAAATTCACTGAGTATCATATATACTCACCCTCTCACTATTTACCTCTTAGGTGCAGAGTAGGAGACAGATATCCCAGCTCTTTTGGCTCTCTGTGGATTGTGCAGTCTTGTAGCAATGTAATTATATTAAACACTGTATTATTTTGTATGTTTATATCCTAGCTGCTCCATGGGTTTTGTATGGTATAGTTAGAGTATGAACATATATGTATGGGAATATTAGAGATTATTAATGATATGATTATGGTATTTACAAAGAGTTACGGAATGAATGACTAAGTGATAGAATGATTAGTGTTATGTGAGTGAGTGGTTAATATGTACTGCTATATGATTGATGATGGGTTCTCGCTGCAATGATGGATATAGTTATATTTCCACTGCGATATTGTGAGTGATTGCATAGCATAAGATTGATGGGTTCTATGGGTGTCGGTCGCCTCGGCATCTCCTGCAACCTAGGATCATCGTGATCCGAAAACGGGTCATGACAGAGGTGGTATCAGAGCCCTAGGCTTACAGATATCAGAGCTCTGTATTTATAGATATCAGAGCATAGGTTATAGAGGAATAGTAACTAAGTATAGTATGGGTAGAGTTAAGGGAACCATAGAGCATAGGAATTCCTGTATCGTCATTTGTTATATTCGTCAAGTATGTATAAGTATTCTGCGCTTCTGTATTATATTGAGTACGTGTTTTATTTTTCAGACAGTTTTTATAGAGATGTCTACGACAGAGACAGAGGTACCAGAGAGGTGGAGGTAGCCTCTAATGAGTCCCTAGTCAGGGACGTTTTTGTTTTTGAGGGACCGTCTAGATCTCGTCAGTCTACAGGGGATACAGAGAGGGCTGATGACCCTTGGAGATATGAGATGATGAGGCAGATGATGGATCTGCATAGGGAGCTAGCAGAGTTAAGGCAGGAACGAAAGAATGTACCGCCACCTCTAGTACTAGCAGCAGTGCCACCCCCCTATTGCACCTGCTGCAGTACCAGTTAGTCCAACACCTATACAACCAGTTGTGGTTCTCGAGGAGCCTATTGTACAGGGAGGCTGCCGAGTTATTGATGAGGGCGGAGTGTCTATGTTTAGCTTTCTAAAGCTAAACCTGCCTGAGTTTAGAGGCGACAGAGACAGTGATCCCATGGATTTTCTAGAGGAGATTGAAAAGGTAGTTAGGAGACTACCTTGTTATGATATCCGAGCAGTTGAGCTCATGGGATTATTACTGAAAGGGAAGGCATGAGCTTGGTTTTCAAGGAGGATGGAGCCTAGACTATATGGTGGGCATCCACCCTCATGGGCTGAGTTTCGACAGGGTTTGATAGATGAGTTCATTACTGAAGGGGTGAAGACCCGTAACTTGATTCAGTTTGAATAATTAGAGCAGGGGGACAGGACTGTAGAGGAGTATGCAGAGGAGTTCATTAGACTGAGTAGATATGCTACTCACATTGTACCTACTGAGGCTGACCTAATCAGCAGGTTTAGGAGAGGATTACATGCCTCATTTCACAATGCCTTAATTGCTACAGAGTTTACATCTTTGACGACAGTTATCGACAAAGCTACTCAGATGGAAGAAACGTATAAGGCAAAGAGAGATAAGAGAGATCTAAAGAGAAAGGAGGGACCAGGATCCCAGAGTAGGCAGAGGGAAAGCAGCTCCCAGCCTAGATTGATTGAGCCAATGCCTCTATTTGATCAGAGACCTCCATCTGGTAGTCAGAGGAGGAGGATTTAGAGTGTGGGATCACCAGTGGTGCAGTCTGCACCTGCATATTCACAAGGTTCCTCAAGACCTATTACTCAGATACCTAGTGTACCCATTTGTGATTTTTGTGGAAGAAGGCATGGAGGGGAGTGCTGTAGACAGTCAGGTGCTTGTCTGAAATGTGGGCAACATGGTCATTTCATTAACAAATGTCCCCTATGGGGCGATCAGCAGCTATCAGCTGTAGTGTCTTAGCCTATAGTACAAATAATTCAGAATGTGGCTAGAGAGGCTCCTAGTAGGGGTACAGGCAGAGGTCAGGCATCTAGTAGTGGTTAGGTCCCAGTAGGTTGAGGCTAGGGAAGAGTTTTCACTGTTAACACCTAAGCGACACAGAGATTTGATGATGCAGATATAGGTATGATTTTAAATACAGAATGTCATAACATATGCATTGTTTGACTTAAGAGTTATATGTACTTTTGTTTGCATCACAGTTAAATAGAGAAAGATAACTATTGAATATGTCCTTAGAGATAACTATACCTATGAGAGAAAGTATAAAAGTGAATTAGTATTATCCTAGATGTGTTATTGAATTGATAATATTACTTTTATGTGCTAATGTGATAAAGTTGCCTGTGTTGCAACTTAATGTAATGCTTGGTATGAATTGGTTAACTGCATATTGAGTAGTTATTGATTGTTATAAGCAGAAAGCCAAATTTTAGTTGTCATAAATTGAGTTCCAGAGTGATGAGTACGAATCTAGAATTAGTTTCATTTCTGTTATTTAGGCTAGAAAAATGATAAAGAAGGAATAGTACAACGTATATAGTATACGTAGTAAATATGTCAAAGACTTTAATTTGGATTGATCGAATACTTGTGGTCCGAGAGTTCTTTGATGTCTTTTCTTGAGGAGTTGTCAGGGTTATCCTGATAGAGATATAAAGTTTATCATTAAGGTGTATCTATGCACCTACTGAGTTGAAAGAACTAAAGGTGTGATTGCAGAAATTGTTAGATGAGTTTGTCATAGTGTTTGTAGATGACATTCTTAACTATTCTGAGAATGAAGAGAAGTATGTAGAGTATATAAGGACTGTGTCATAGACACTATCTATATAGTGCAAAGTGTGAAATTCATACAGAGTATAATAGTCTGCAGCAGGTATATAGTATTTTCTGCAACAGAAGAATTTGAATCTTCGGCAACGAAGTTGAGTTACTTGTTAAAGGATGGTGACTGTAAAATTCTTTACCATTTGGGTAAAGCTGATGTTTTAGTAGATGCTCTTAGTCAAAAGACTATGAGCAGTCTAATTCACCTCTCTATTGTTAGGAAATCTTTGATTCGTGAAATGAATAAGCTAATTGATATGAGTATAGAGTTAGATTGGAATTCCCAAGATCGTAACTAGTCTCTGATAGCTCAATGTCGAGCTAACCCATTGTAAATTGATAATATTAAAGTGACCCAAGATCGGGATCCATATTTTACGAAGTTAAAGAAAGATGTTCAAAAATGATAAGCATTAGAGTTCAGAGATGAGGATATGTGTTATGGAAGTTCAAAGATAAGTGAGATCTATATTTACCATTGATTGAATTACAGAACTGAAAAGGATATTCATTTAATATTGGTGATTATGTTCTCCTTAAATATCACCTATGGAAAGTGTTATGAGATTTGACAAGAAAAGAAGGTTGATACCGAGATATGTGAGACTATATAAAGTATTAGAAAGGATTGACAGTGTAGCATAAAGTTTGGCTCTTCCTTTAGGCAGGAGCCATGTTAATTGATATTCCATATCTGAATGTTATGGAATTATATGCCAGAATTGTTATAAGTATTGAAGTGAAAAATATTGGTGACAATGAAGAAATGTCATAAGAGTAGAGCCAATAGAAAGTGTAAATTGACAAGTCCGACAAATTTAGAAATAAAGAATTTCAATGGCAAGAGTATTATGAAGGAATCAATATATGGAAAAATTGTGCAAGGGAGAATGAATAAAATATGAAAGTCAAGTATCTGTTATTGTTCTATTATAGAGATACATGTTTATTTGAAATTCGAGGACGAATTTTTTGGAAGGAGGGTAGAATGTAATACCCTAAAAATATGCATAATAAGTTTTAGTGAATAAAGTTTTCAGTATGTGGATTAAAATTATCGAAATGACCAAAGATAATTTTGAAAACTCAGTTAGAGCGAAAACAAGAAAATTTTTCAGAAATCGTCGGTACCGATATCGCTGCCATAAAATAGCAGTACGGTTGACTGATGAATTTCTGATTTTGGCAAGAGGGTAAATGATTATGTATATTCATGTGTAAATACAGTAAAAAGAAATATGAGAAAATATTTAAGAACACTGATAAAGTAAGCAATGGCAAAATCGTAAATAAAGGGTACTATTGGTGAATAGTAAATTTCGACAGTTTGAGTTTCAGAACGGCTCTGAAACTATTTTTATTAATTAGTATTAATAAAAATAAGATTTTTGAATATTCACTTTGAATTTCAATTCCCAACGGAATTATCGGAATAATTTATTGTGCGAAAAAGGACTAAAAGTAATTTTTGGAAAGTTGGAGGACCAAAGTGTAAATTGCCATTTTTGTCTTACTATATAAAGGTGCCTTAGGAAATTTTTTTGCCATTTCTTCTCCATTTTGGCCGTCAGCTCTTCTCCCATTTCCAATTGATTTTTGCTTCAAATTTGTGAAGAAAAGTTGTTGGAAACTTGAATTTAAAACCATACAAACACTAATCTACTAAAATTAACTATAGAAATTCAAGAAAAATTGAAGAACAAAGCAAAGTGAAATTCGTCCATTTGAGGTATTTTAGGTTAAATGTTTATTTGTTTGATTTTTTGGTTTAATTAGGTTAAATGGGTGATAATACGATTGGGTAAATAGTTTAATTGCATCAATTGATGCATTAAACAATTTTTCCTAATTTCTAACCCTAAATTGAAGTTGTGAATTTGGATTTTGAGTATATAGATTAGGATGTGTAAATTGGCTTTAGAATAAGTTAATTGGGTATTAATTGATGTTTAATTAACGTTCGTTTCTTTGTAGAAAATTCGTTCGGAGAAAATCGCCGATTTTGGCCTAAACCGAGGATTTGAGGAATTCGGTAGCAAATCGAGTTTGCTAGGTAATTTGGAGTGATAAGTGAGTCTTTCATGCATCAAATTACTTCCCTAAATTGATAAAATGTCATTTGGAATCCATTTGTGAAAAAGGCCATTTGGCTGAACCCTAATTGTGGCATTTTGCCTAATTGTGTGCTTTAGTTTTGGATTTGTTTTCCATGCCAAATCGATGTGTTTATTGAAGATTATTCAGTTGTTTTTGTTGCCTATGGAATTGCTTCCATGTGTATATTTGTTGATAATTGGGGAAATATCATTATTGTACCAAAACCATGTCGAAAAATCTGTAGGCCAACCATTTGAATGCCACCGTTTGCTAGCGACAATGGCATGCCAATTGCGTCAATTTTTTTGCCGCAAATGACTAAAATGTGTTTGTTTCCATTTTTGGTCGTTAGGCCTTTACTCATCATTTAATCGATAATTATTGATGTTTTATTGACTTTATGCTCATCCAATTGATTTCTGATGAGTTATTGATATTCCCGATGCCATTATTTTGAAATGGCATCTATTGATGTGTTTATCGCTTCTATTGACTCCAAGGTGATTTGACAGAGCTGCCGATTTGACAGGGTAGTCAGTACATGCTGTCGACCTTATGCACATTGTTTTGATTGATTGATATCATGTACTAAG
>CANXYC010281106.1:0-17578 GCA_948193065.1 Aleurites moluccanus | reverse complement strand
TTAGTAATGCATCTCATGTTTATAAATCCACTGAGTATTTTGTACTCACCCCACCATGTTGAACCATTTCAGGGAAAGGAGAGTGAGAAGCGGATATCCCGGCTACTTGTATATTCCTCAGCCGCGGAGCAGATGTATAGTCCTTTCCTAGAATAGTTAGATTACTCTATGATATTAGCTATGTATATAAATATTTTGAGTATGTTTTGTGAATATGTAAATGTGTAATTATATGTTGTTATATGTCTGGACATTATGATATGAATTTAAAAGTATGTTATGCTTTCCTATGTTAACATATGCATTTATATTCTAACAGGAGTGCAGTTGATATGGTAAGCTTATATGACTTTGGCATGTGAATAAGTAATGTGGCAGGGATTTGTTATATAATAGTGATGTGAGTTGTATTTGGAAGTTGAAAGGGGTTTGATATTGATATTAGAACTGTGTTTTGCTGTGTTTTCTATTTGGGAAATGTTAATATTACAGGGGAAACTTTGTTCGATTTTTGCAAACTTAAATTAAATTAAAGTGTTTTTGAAAAAAAAAATATATGCCATAAAATGGTTAAATGAAATGAAAGCATGTTATTTGGGTTCTTCGTGGTACTGGTAAGTAAATTATTCCCATATCCTAAGACCATCATAGCCCTATAGTGTGGGCTGTGACAGTTAGGATCCAAAATATAGCTGTTAAAAACCTTTCTAATGGCTATTTTCTATGTCAAAATCGCGACAGTCACAGCCGCTACACTTGAGTCGCGCCCGCGACAAAAACAACATTTAGCTACTGGACCTTTTTCAAGAAAGGTCACGCCCGCGACTTCTGATGCCGCACCCACGACTTGTTTTCTTCATATCTCAATTTATACAACTCCAAATCATGCACTATTTTTTTTTTAAACTTTAAGATGTCTACTACAACTTTGTAGTTTAATTCAACTCCAAAATAATCCATCTTCATGTCATAAAAAATCATAACATTTTATTGTTCCAATTTATAAGATAGTTTGAGCATGCTTCACTAATTCTTCAATTTCTCCTTCTATAGAACTCGAAATGACTTGATTATTTTTCCATATAAAACTAGACATCTAGAGATTAAATTTAAATTCCATGCTTAAATTCTTCTTCTATAATTCCCAAAAATATTTTAAAGATGTCCCATCTATTCTGTCCTAGTCTGCCAGCTTGAGCATAATTCCTTCAAAAATTCATATCTTCATTTTCCAATGTCCAATGCTCAATCTAATTTTTTTTCCTAAAACTAGACATCCATATATGGCTTATATTAATAACTTCTTCCAATTTATATAGAATTTGACATCACTCCAGACTATGTGCAAAACTATCAAATTTTTTAGAGTCGTGCCTGCGACATCATGCGTCGCGCCCGCTACTTTTATGTCACTATTTACCTTGAGCCTACTGAAACTTTTGAAGATATTCTGAATTTAATTTCGCACCTGCGACTTCTTGGTGTCATGCCTGCGACTATTGAAGGTCGCGCCTGTAACTCTGTTTGTCGCACTCGCAACAGATGTGACACTGTTTATTTTTAACTTCTATGAGTTTTTAGAAATTCTCAAATTAATTTCGCACCTGCGACTGGAAAGTGTTGCGCCCACTACCAGAAACTTTTCAAGGATGAGACTGACTTTGTCGCACCTGTAATGAAACTTGTTCCTAGCTTCGTACCTGCGACTATAAGTGGTCGAGCCCGCGACACACCAAAATTCAGCAATCTTGAATTGTCTTCTCGCACTTCTCTAAGTATGCTTCCCCTAAGCATGTGCACTCTATAAACTTCCTTAAAATGTGTTAATTCTATAGTTTGAACAATGGTAATTATTTCTCATGCCTCAATCAACTCAAACAAATTGTTAGCACAAATAACACTTTCATATTGTTTTGTTATCATCAAAATCAATATCAAGCCCAAGAGGGCTAACAACATATTTACACAGCATCGAGATATGAAACATAAGATGTACGTGGCTCAGATGAGGTGGAAGAGCTAATCTATAGGCCACATTACCAATCTTCTCGAGAAGGTCAAATGGACCTACAAACCTTGGTGACAGCTTTCCCTTCTTCCAAAGCTCATAATACCTCTCTTCGGTGAGATCTTAAGGAAGACATGGTCGCCAACTGCAAAATGTACATGCTTTTGCCTCGGATCAGTATAGCTCTTCTGCCTATTGAAAGTAGTCTTCAGTCGACCTCTAATCATAGGCACCTTTTCCATCATTTCTTTGATCCAACTCTGGCCCTTCTAGCTACTTCTCTCCTGGCTCCACCCAACACACTGAAGATCTACACTTCCTACCATATAGTGCTTCAAATGAAGCCATACCAATAGAAGAGTGATAACTGTTACTGTAAGAGAATTCTATCAATGGTAGATATTGATCCCAGCTACCATTGAAATCCATAACACACAACCCAAGCATATCTTCCAAAGTCTGGATTGTCCTCTCCGATTGTCCATCAATCTGCGGATGGAAAGCAATACTGAACCGTAACTGAGTACCCAAGGCCTCCAGAAACTTTTTCCAAAATTGAGAGGAGAATTGTTGTTGGGATTTAGGCTGTTAGGCGCAGCGAAAAAACAAAAAAAAATCCCAAACCAAGATCTCTATGTTGATTAAAATTGAAGATTAATTAAAAAATCAAGATCTTTACCTTTGTGTTTGGAAACCTTTTCTTCACTTGATCACCAAGAAAGGGTTGTAGCAAACCACTATCTTTCCCACAAGATGAGGAAATCCCAACTAGTAATCCACGCGAAGATCAAACAACAAGCTTTTAAGAAAGAGGTGCCAAAAATCCTTAGTTGCAAGCCTTAGGATTTTCGGTTTGGATGGAGAAGGAATGGTAGCCGAATAATTTCTTGATTTTCCTCTCTATTTTCGGCCAAGGGATGTTATTTATGACTTAGGGTTTTTTAATTATGATCTCATCATATTTATATGTCCCTTAATTAATTAGGTTTTAATCTAACGGCTTAGATTAAAACAATAAGCCTAATGACAATAATGTCATTAATAAAAAGTCAAACACACTCATTTGACCTTGGACTTATTGATCCTAATATTAACACAATCTAATGGTCCTAATTTAATTTAATACATCATATGTGAATAATTAAATTAGATAATTAATTTAATCATATTAAATTATTGCAAAAAACTCCATAATTAAATATATGAATTAAATCTCATTTAATCATAATTTAATTTCCTCTTTCACTTATTGTTTGAAACACTTTTATGCGTGTGACCTAATAGGTTCCCTAATGAAATGGCAACTTAAGTCCTTAATTATTTTCTTAAATTAATTTAGGAAACTCTTAAGCGGAATTCCTAATTTCAAAATAAGAAATTTCTATAAAAGGTAATTCTTATCCAATAAGGATTATATAAATTAAACTTCTTTCATTCATAATCAATTCTCAAATTGAACCTCTCTAAGTTAAGTAGATCATAAACGGTATCTTGCCACACATCTTGACCCCCAAGTAATCAGAAATTGCTAGTGGTAAGTAGAAACCCTAACACATGGACAATATTGTGCTACTAGTCCCTTCAAGGCCCTTTACCAAGTTAAACAAAATTATAATGGGCTAGAAATTTCCAATTCCTCGATTAGATGACATGTTGGACATATTGCATGGTTCTAGGTGGTTTTCCAAGTTAGAATTGAAGAATGGGTACCATCAGATTCAAATCATACCAGAGGATGAATGGAAAATCGTATTCAAGACCAAAGAAGGGTAATATGAATGGCTAGTCATGCCATTCGGGTTGTCAAATGCACCCGGTACTTTCATGTGTTTGATGAATCAAGTACTAAAATATTTCATTGGCAAGTTTGTAGTTGTTTATTTTAATGATATTCTTATTTACAATAAAAAGGAGGGTGAGCATATGTTGCATTTTAGGGAGCTATTAATAGCCTTGCAGGAAAACAAGTTATATGTTAATCTCAAAAGTGCAGTTTTCTTACCAACAAATTGTTGTTCCTGGGTTATGTTGTGCGTGCTTAGGGCATAAGGAAGATGAGACCAAGATTCAAGTATTTAGAGATTGGTCAACTCCCAAAAATATTTTTGAATTGCGAAGCTTCCATATATTAGCTACCTTTTATAGATGCTTCATCAGAAATTTTAGTACAATTACAACTTCAGTAATTGAATATTTGAGCAACGAAAATTCTATTGAGGAGAAGCAGCAGAAAACAATTTTGTAATCCTAAAAGAAAAACTTTGCACAACATTAGTTCTAGCATTATTAGACTTTGAGAAGCTGTTTGAGGTGGACTGTGATGCAAGTGGAGTGGGAATAGGAGTTGTCCTATCCCAAGAAAAAAAGACCAATAGCTTTCTTTAGTGAGAAGCTTAGTAATGCTAGGAGGAAGTTGAACACCTATGTCAAGGAGTTTTATTCAATTGTGTGTTCCTTAAAGACATGGGAACACTACTTAGTAGGTAAAGAGTTTATTTTACACTCGGACCTTGAGGCTTTGAAGTACTTAAAAAGCCATAAGTGAATTAGCAAGGATATGTATGCTAGGTGGTGTCAATACCTACAGAAATTTCCATTCAAATTGAAACACAAATTTGGGGGAAAAACAAGGTGGCTGCTACTTTGAGTAGGAGGGCAACCTTAATAGTTACCTTAGGCAGTGAGGGAGTTGGATTCGAAGTATTAAAAGAATCCTATGAAACTGATGGAGATTTTGGGGAGATTTGGTAGCATTATTCTCTTGGACAACTTGTTAAGGATTTTTATTTAGGATGGGTATTTGATGCATAGCAATCGACTCTACATATCCAGAACATCATTAAAGATAAAAGGTGATGCAAGATTTGCATGGAGGAGGTCTAGTTGGACATCTAGGCAGAGACGAGATAGTAGTTGCAGTGAAGGAGATATTCCATTGGCCAAACATAAATAGGGATGTATCAAGGTATGTGCAAAGATTTCATATTCGTGAAACTGCTAAGGGTCAGTCCAAGAATACTGGACTTTATATGCCATTGCCTGTGCCTGATGATATTTGGGAAGACATGTCCATAGATTTTGTCTTTGGGTTACCTCGGATACAAATGGGCGTTGATTCTATTTTTGTTGTGGTTGACAGGTTTTCCAAGCTAACACACTTCATCCGTTGCAGAAAGACTTTAGATATAGTTGGTGTAGCTAAGCAGTTTTTCAAAGAAGTGGTTCGTTTTCATGGTGTGCCTAAAACCATTACTTCTGATTGGAACAATAAGTTCCTATGCTATTTTTGGAGGTCTTCGTGGAAGATGTTTAATTCCACTTTGAATGTCAACAGCACAACCCATCCACAAACTGAAGGTCAGATAAAAGTGATTAATCGAACTTTAGGCAATCTCATTCACAGTATTTATGGGGATAAGCCCAAGCAGTGGGATATGACCTTATCTCAAGCTGAATTCACATACAACAATATTGTGCACACTGCAACTGGTCGTTCTCCTTTTTCTATTGTTCATACTAAGGTTCCTCACGTCACACTGGATTTGATTCAACCGCCAAAGGAAGAAAGGAAAAATATCCCAACAACTATATGGTAGAACATATGGTAAAGTGAAGCAGAAGTTGGAAGCCACTAATAAAAAATACAAACAGGCTATAAATAAGCATAGAAAATAATATACTTTTGAGGTTGGAGATGCAGTAATGGTTTTCCTTTGTCGCAAAAAAATCCTAGTGGAAACTTACAGTAAGTTGCGGTTAAGGAAATATGGGCCTTATACAGTTAGCAAGAAGATAAATGATAATGCTTATGTGGTGGATTTTTCTGATTGTATGGCAATCTCAATACATTCAATGTTATTGATTTCTCTCCTTATTATCTATTTGATGAGTCGTTGTACCCTGAACTTGAACTTAACTTGAGGTCGAGTTTTTTTCAAGTGGAGGAGACTGATGTGGAGGAAGCAAATCTTGAGTTTCTGGATCGTTTGGATAGGCAAAAATCCAAACGGATCCAAAATAATTTTATTTTATCGGTAGGCGAATAACAAGTCTAACTTTTGACTCAGAATGAGTTACAAAACCCATAATATATAAATAAATACTAATTTTCAAACTCTATTTCATATTCAACCCTCCAATTTAGAATGAGCTTATTTCAGTTCCAAAATCTTTTATTTAGGATATCAATAGACCATTTTTTAGTTATAAATTTTATTTTTCATTTTATAATCTGCCTTTATCGATTTTTCTTTTCAAAATTAAAATTTAAAATTATATTTAAGTTTCATTTTCAATTATTTAGAGATAAAATTTAATTAATAAAATTTCAAAAACCATAAAACATTTGTGTTTTGGGTCAATATATTTCCTTTTTTCTTTGTAGTATAAACATATATATATTTGTCTATAAAAAAAATAGTCGTATTAAAGGCGCTACGCCGACTACTTGGGAATAAAGTTTCAAAAATTGTCGCTGGAACTTGTAGAACCATCAAGGGGTGAACCAAGCGTGTAAATTAATTAAGGGCGCAATTTTTTTATTTTTAAAATAATTATTTCCAAAAATTATACCCGTTTCCATCCAACAGCTATTTTCTGTCTGGATTACAAAAAGGAATAGAAAGGGCAATAAGAAGAAGAAAAAAATTAAAAAAAAAAAAAAAAAATTTACTTTAATATATATATTTAAATAGAAGAATATAAATATAAATAATAAAATAATTTTATTTTTCATCTTATTTTCCTTCTTTTATTATTTTTTCTCTAATTTCAAGAGATAATATAATGAGAAAAATAGTTATTTTTCTCTGTTCTTAGTTTTCTTCTCATTCCAAAACAAGAAAAAAATTACAATCTACATAAGGTTAATAAACATGTATATATTTTTTGAAATACATATCATTAAATAAGAAAACAAATTAATTTTAATGGATTGATTTAGTTGATGAGTAGGTTTATTTTTTATTTTCTTGATTAAAATTTAAATGATATTTTTTTTTTCATTTATAAATTTTTTAATTCTATAATAAATAATTTGACTTTAGTTTAATAAGATATGAGAATTGCACTTAATAAGGCGAATATTTATTTTAGTAGTTAGAGTTAATTGATAACTTTTTTATTTTCAAAAACTAAATTAGTTTGGTAAATTGAAAAAATTAATTTTGCTAACTGGTAAGTTTCTCAACAACTGTTACTCGAAAAAACTCCGCTTTTTGAGTTTCTTTTTTTTCTATGAGATTATTTGTTATATTATCCCATATCATATTTACCCTTATAAAAAAAATTATTAAAAAATTTATTTTTTTAAAATTAATATTATTTAAAAATTAATTTATGTTGCCGTTTTATTACTTAAAAATTAGAAGTAAAAAAAAAAAAAAAAGATAAGAGTTATATTTTTATTTTTACTTTAAATAATATCCTCGCTATTCATATCAGTTTATGTTTTAATAAGTTTTTCTTAGACGAGTTTAAAAATATATTTTCACCATTTAATATATGCATTCAAAAATTATTTTTGAGATGATTTTGAAAATTTAAATATTACATGTGATAATCTTAATAAATTTTGATTAGTTATGAAAAACATTTTAATATAGAAAAAAAACAATATGTAAAGGGCTAACATAAACAGGATTTCTTTTTTTTTTTTTTTTTTTTTTTTTTTAAGAATTTAGGTTTTGAATGCCATGAATAGTTGGACTGTCAAAAACAGAAACCACTTCTTGTTAGGAAAAATAAATAATTAGGAAGTTTTGAGGCGTGTTAGAAACACTGTCTTTTAAGTGTTAATGCCTCCACTATCTAAGTTGCTGCAGGATTTTAATGGCAGTACACTCTCAGGATACAACAAAGCAAACCTTGAAATTTACAAGCAGCAAACTTGGAGATTTCCTTTAGTGAATTGTATCAGAAAGAGAAAGAAAAACAGAAAGAAGAAGATATTTTTTTGGCCTGCAGAAGTCTACTTTTATAGACTTTAAGACACTCTTTCAAACAGACACAATGTTTGAATTAAAATCAATAACTACTTAAAACAGTTTCTTTTGTCTCCATTCAAACAGTCACAATGTTTGAATAAATAGTTGTCTGGTTCTTTATCCAAAATATTTGTAATTAATTAAATAAATATTTCATAATTAATAAAATAGATAATAATCAGACAGAGATTACGCACACGCACGACCCAAGTGCCAAGTGTCATCATTAGATTAATTATTAAAGACTAAATTTTGATTTCTCTCCAATAATTCCCTCCATCTTCCATTTGATTTATTAAGCTCATTTATTTTTTATATACCACTTGAAAGTTTCATAAACTTTCAATGTGGGATAAGTATATTTCTTTCTCAAACAACTTTACACAACCTATATATATAACACTTCTGGTTGGCTGACCTTCAATAAATTTACAGAAAAGGAATACTCCATTAAGCAATAGTTGATCCATATGATAAATATGTTATATCAAAAATTCTTTTAAATTTTATCGGTCCCATTTTTTTTATCTTATTTTATATTTCATTTTATATTTTATATCTTTTTTTATATGTTATATTATCTTTTTTAAAAAATATTTTAATAATTAATATTTTTTTATTAATAATATGATACATAAAAAAAAGAAATGAGACAGAAATAAGACAAAAATTTAGATTAAAATTTTACGACTTGATGTATTCTCTAGAAATTTTAGGCTTGAAATTTAATTGAATATAAGGGTTGAGTTTTTAATATGTTATTTATTTAATATAATTAAAATTTTAAAATTTATTACATTTCATAGAGTTGATCAGTTTTGACAACCTAGCATCTTAATGATTTTCAAACTCGTAATTTTATATTAATAATTATGAGTATATAATTTTTTTAAAAATTATAATAATTAAATATAGTTTTAAATTTATATATATATATTTCAATTCAATAAGAATTTGAATATATTTTAATAAACTTTTAAAAATAACCTGGCTTCGAGTTGAATATGCCTATGACCTCTTCTTCATAGCTTACTCTCTTATTGGAATGGCAAAATATTTTTTTAAAAAAATAAAAAAAAAAATTCAAAGGAATAAAAAAATTTTGAGCTAAATTTTAGATTTACATGTATTTTTTATATAATACTAATAAATTAATAATAAACAATTAATTATAAATAAATGTATAAATTTCTCGACAATTATGCATAAAAATGTAAATCACAATAATTATATTATATGAAATAAAAAAGTACTTTTATTTTTTTAAATAAAAGAGTCAAATAAAAAAAAGTTTTAAAGGAATAATGATTGAAAACTATTGCTATAAAACCATATGTTGATATTAGTATAATTATTTCTTTAGAATTTTTATTGAAATTTGAAATTTAAATTTTAATATATAATTAAAATATGGATAGTTAGCTATAATATTATATCAATGTAATTAATATAAATATAATAAATTCATAAATTTATTTTAATTTTAAATAATTCTTTATTTTAATTAAATGAAAGATAATACAAATAATTTATTTTTAAAGTTCATGAAAGGAGAAAATTAATAAAAGATTTAAATTGCAAAAAATTTAATTGAATTTAAAATTTCAAATAAATAAAGTAATAACATAAATGAATAAAAAATAAATTATTAAAACTAGTGGAAGAAAAGATCTAAATTAAATTTTATTTAAAATGATAAATTAAAATTTCAAATAAATAAAGTAATAACATAAATGAATAAAAAATAAATTATTAAAACTAGTGACAGAAAAAGATCTAACTCCCAACAAAACTACCTACCTCCATTTCCTTCCTTCTCTCTACTTTCTCTCTCCACTCTCTTTCCTTTTCTTATAGTCTATTAAATTTCTCCAACCAATCAAAAACAAAACAATTTTTTTTAAAAAAAATAAATATTAAATTTCTCCCACCAAACAAAAACAAAAACAAAAACAAAGCTTAGTTTGCAACTCCTTCACATTGCCTAAACCTTCTCTTTTTCTTTTCTTTCCATCTAATCCTCAAAAAACCACTAATTATAATTTTTTGTCAAATCTAAAAAAATATAATTCTCTATAATCCCAAATTCTAGAGTTTCTTTCTAACCCTAGAATTTTCATTTTTCTTCAATCTTTTTTCTTTAATTCAGGTCTTTCGCTTCTTTCCTTTCCTTTCTTTTTGCTTTTTAATTCAATGAATTTTCTGTTTGGTTCCCAAGAAACCAGAGAAAAGTAAATAAATAAGGAGAAATGACATAAAGATTCAAACTTTTTTTTTTTGCCTATTCTGCATTAATTGAATTATGTGTTTTTGTTTGATTGATGATGGTATAAAAAGAATCAAAGAGAATATATGTAAAAATTCCATTTATCTATTTACTTTTGTTTTCTCTAAAAATAATTAATAATTAGTGTTAAGTGTATGTGATTAGTTTTGGTTTACTGAGTGCAATTTTGGTTTTTGATTTTTTTGTTCTATGATTGAAGTTTCAAGAAGTATACTTTAAACCTTTTGCAACCACATCATGTACACAGTTGTTTATATATTTCATGGTAAACCAGATCATGTGCACAGTTGTTTAAATGTTTCATAGTAACTTGCATTTGAGATTATTTTTCTCAAAACTACTTGCATTGCATGTCCAGAATTTGGCTTTTTTTTTCAGGGGGTTCATTATATTGCAGCAGTTGTGAATTATTTAACATTGGAATAGAATTTTGACTTGGAAATTTGAGTGCAATTTAACTGTTTGTTTAGTTGCTGAAAGTGTGGAAAAAGAAAAATAGGGCTTCGGAAATATGGACAAAGAAGGCAATGATTGAGAAGGGTGAATGTGAAAATTTGGTGAAAACTGCTCAAATTTGTATCTTGATGGTTTCAAAATGTAGTATGAAGTGTGCATTATATTCTGTTCAGATAAATCACTGTTTATGCTTGTCAGATGTTAAGCAATGCAAAATGTTTGCTTTATTAAGATTGGAGGAAACATTATGCCTTTGACCTCTGAATGACATTTGCCATTTATAGAGAAACATTACATTTTTGATAAATTTGGAACTGTCTGATTATAAATTTTGTTAAGAGAGTATTTTTGACCTAATATGCTTTGCATTATGTTGGGTCAAATTCTCTAATTATTTCTTTCTTTGTAACATTGTAGAGTCTTGTGGCATTTGTTAACATAGTATTCAAACTTTTCCCTATCTATGGAGAAGGGTTAGTAAGCATATACAATGTCTGTTTTTGACTGAATGCTAGAAATAAAAGTTTTCTGCAAGTATTACTAACAAAAGTCAAATTATTTTATTCCTCATTCACAGTTCCGAGTTTTGCATATGCTTCAGCAATGTCAAGTGTGGAAGAACCACTTGGATTTGACAAGTTGCCAAGCATGAGTACTGTAATACCCTATAAAAACTTATCATGTTTTTATGATTAAAGTTCTCAGTATATAGTTTGAAATTATCGAAATGAATAAAGATAATTTTGAAAACTCAATTAGAGCGAAAAAGAAAAACTTTTTCAGAAAATGTCTGTGTCGATATCGTTGCCACAAAAATAGCAGTCCGGTCGACAGATGAATTTTTGATTCTAATTGGAGGGTAAATGATTATGTATATGTATGTGTAAATACAGTAAAAAGAAAAAGGTGAAAAATGTTTACGAACACTGATAAAATAAACAATGGCAAAATCGTAAATAAGGGGAATTTTAGGGGTATAGTGAAATTTCGACAGTCTGAGTTTCAGAATGACTCTGAAACTATTTTTATTATAAAGTATTAATAAAAATAAGATGTTTGAGTATTCACTTTGAAATTCAAATCCCGACGAAATTATAAGAATAAATTACTGAAGGAAAATGTGGCAAAAACACAATTTAAGGAAAGTTGAATGATCAAAAGGAAATTTGTCAAATGTGACTTACTATATAAGCCACACTTAGTAAATTTTTGGTTATTTCTTCTTCTTTCCATCCGTAGCTTGTTCTTCATTTTTCCATTTGATTTTTCTTCCATTTTGTTAAGGAAAATTGATGAAAACTTGATTTAAATACAAGATTATCCATCCTCCATCCATAGAAATCAAGAAAATTTCAAAAAATTTGCACTTGGAGATTTCAGCCACTTCACACATTTGAGGTAAAATATTGTTTTGGTTGATTTTATGATTGATTTAGGGTTAATTGATGTTAGTTAGATTGGGTAAGTAGTTTAATTGCATCAATTGATGCATATAGTATTTTTGCCCAATTTTCAAATCCTAAACCTAAGTTGTATGAAGTGATTTTGTGTAATTATTGCCAAAATTGAGTATAAAATAAGTTAATTGGAAGTTAATTGATGATTAATTAATGGTTGAATTGTTGTAGAAAATTTGATTGAGGAAAATTGCTCAATTTGCCTACTTTGAGAAATTTGAAAAATTTGGTGGCAAAGCAATTTTGCTTGGTGATTTGAAGTGTTAGGTGAGTTTAATATGCATCATATGTTATGTCTAAATTGTCAAAATGACATTGTTCACCAATTATCCTGTGTTGATACTCCTCAAAATGGGGTTGTTGAAAGAAAAAAAATCATCATTAGCTTGAAGTAGCCCATGCACTTCTTTTCCAAATGAATGTTCCTAAGTCTTTTTGGGTTGATGCAGTGTCTATTGCTTTTTTTTTAATCAATCGCATGCCTTCCTTTATTTTTCAAGGAGACATTCCATATATTCTCTTCCCATCTTAATCTTTATTTCCTATTAAACCGCGTATATTTGATAGTACTTGTTTTGTCTGTGATGTTTGTCCTCAACTTACCAAACTTGATCTCAAATCTCTTAAATGTATTTTTCTAGGATACTCTCGAGTTAAAAAAGGTTATAGGTGTTTTTCTCCAACTCTTAATCGGTATCTTGTGTCTACTGATGTCACTTTCTTTGAGAATACTCATTTCTTCTCTGACGCTCCAGATTATAATGGTCAGGGGATGGATGATGACCTTTTAATCTATACTATCCATCAAACCACCTCTCATGTGCCTTCTACTCCCGTGCCTATTGCTCCTATGGCTTCTACTCCCTTACCGAACAGGCCTCTGCCCCCAATTGTTCATGTTTATTCATGGAGATCCAAGCCGAATGACTCATGCCCTCCACCTGCTCCTTCGTCATCAGATCCAGTCTTCATCACTTTAGATCCAAATCTCAATCTTCCAATTGCTCTTCGCAAAGGTAAGCGTCAGTGCACTTATCCTATTTCTTCTTGTGTATCCTATAATAGTCTTGTGCCTTCCTATCATTGTTTCATATCTTCTTTAGACTTTGTTTTTATTCCTAAGACTGTTGGTGAAGCCTTGTCTCATCTTGGTTGGCGTATTGCTATTACAGAGGAAATGACAACTTTAGATAATAATGGTACATGAGATTTGGTATCTCTTCCTTCAGATAAGAAAGTTATTGGTTGCAAATGAGAGTTTTCAATTAAAGTTAATCCTGATGGTTCTGTGGCTTGTTTAAAAGCTCGTCTAGTTGTCAGAGGATATGCTTAGACTTATGGGGTTGAATATTCAAATACATTCTCTCCTGTGGCCAAATTGGCTTATATTCGCTTATTTATATCTCTGGCAGCTACTTACAATTGGATATCAAGAATGCTTTCCTCTATGGTGATTTAAAAGAGGAAGTTTATATGGAGCAACCTCTTAGTTTTATTGCTCAGGGGGAGTCCGATAAGGTTTGCAGGCTGAGGAAATTATTATATAGTTTAAAACAGAGTCCCCGAGCTTGGTTTGGAAAATTTAGTGAGGTAATTCAGAAGTTTGGAATGCAGAAAAGTAAATGTGATCACTTTGTGTTCTATACACAATCCGAAGTCGGTCTCATTTTGTTAGTAGTATATGTGGATGGAATTGTCATCTCTGGGAGTAACGCTATTGACATATTATCTCTTAAATCCTTTCTACAAACCCAGTTTCAGACAAAAGACTTGGGAAGGTTAAAGTACTTCTTGGGAATTGAAGTTTCGAGATGTAAAAAGGCATTTTCTTGTCTCAAAGGAAGTATGTTCTTGATTTGTTGACAAAAAATGGGAAGTTAGGTGCAAAACCTTACAATGCACTAGTGATTCTGAATCTACAACTTCTTGTAGATAATGATGAATTATTTGCAGATCCTGAGATTTATAGGAGATTGGTTGGGAATTAAACTATCTGACAGTAACTCGTCCTGATATTGCATACTCTGTTAGTGAAGTAAGTCAATTTATATCCTCTCCTACTATTAGGCATTGGGAAGTTTTGGGACAAATTTTATGCTACTTAAAAGGAGTTCTATGACATGGTATGTTATATAGCAATCATGGACATACAAATATCAAATGTTTTGTAGATGCAAATTGGGTAGGTTCTAAGGTTGATAGGAGATCGACTACATGATACTATATTTTTGTTGGAGGAAATTTAGTATTATGGCGAAGTAAGAAGCAAAATATAATCTCTCGATCCAGTGTTGAATTAGAATACAGAGATATGGCATAGACTGTCTGTGAGGTTATATGGATACATGTAATACCCTAGAAAGTTAAAACTTACATGCATGAATTAGTTCTCAGTATTTAGTTCATAAGTCTTGAAATGATGGGAAATAATTTTAGAGACAAAATTAAAAAGCGAACTAGTTACTTTTCTGGAAAGTGGCGGTGTTGGGAACACTGCCGAAAAATTAGCAGTCCGATCAACAGAAGAATTTCTGAAATTGACTTAGGGGTAAAAGATCACCATAAATTATGTGTAATTTTGGTAAAAAGAAAGAAGTGAAAATCATTTAAGAACACTGAAAAAGTAACCAATGACAAAATTGTAAATAAATGAAAGTTTAAGGTGAATAGTGAAAATGGGTCCGTCGGAGTTACAAAATGACTCTAAATTATTTTTATAAATAAGTATAAATTAAAATAAGCTTATTGACTCCCCACACTGAAATTCAAATCTTAACAGAATTGATAGAATAAATTATAGAAGATTTTGGACCAAAATGTTCTATAATTTATTCTATCAATTCTGTTAAGATTTGAATTTCAGTGTGGGTTAACAGAATTGATAGAATAAATTATAGAAGATTTTGGACCAAAATGTGATATATGGAAGTTCGGGGATTAAGTTATAATTTTTCATATGATTTTTTCTATTTATTTCTCATTTAGGAAAATTTGTTCATCTTTCTTATTATTTTCTTCTTAGTGCCAAACCACTTCTCTCCATTTTCTTCTTCCATTTCTTCATCAAATTTCTTAAGCAAATGTATAGAAAACTTGAATGCTAACCTAGTTCTACCTATTACCACCATTAATTTTCAAGAAGAAGCAAAGGAAACCAAGGTGTGAGAGCTTGAAGGTTTTGGCCACATCACCTATTTTAGGTAATCCAATTATTTGTTCAATCTTTTGGTTTAATTAGATATTATTTAGGTTGAATTAGATGGGTTTGGTGTTAGATTTCATCAATTGATGTTAATTGATAGAAATGCCCAATTTTACCTAGCTAATTTGAAGTTGTAAGAAAGGGTTTGATGATTTAATGTTAGATTATGTTAATTGATGTTAGAATTAGTCAATTGGATGTGAATAGGCAACTAATTAACGGATTGTTTGATGTAGAATTGAAGTTTTGATATAAGTGTGCTATTTGGCTTAATTGGAAAATTTGGGTGAAAAGCTTGTTTCCAAAGAAATTTGAAGCATTAGGTGGGTCTATTATACATCCTTTAACATGTTTATTGTGATGAAATTGGAATTTGAAACCTATCTTGGAAATATCACTTTGGCCGAAACCCTATTACTATTCACTTACCTTGTATTTTGCTTGTTTTCTTCATGATTTCCATAGCCAATTTGACCTCATTTGATAATGTTTAATATTGTTTCCTTGATGCCTATGTCATTATTAATAATATAGCTTGATGTTGGTTGAATTGGACAAGTCAATTTTGTACCCTAACCTAACTTATTGGCTTGTCATTGTATGCCCACTATGTGTTTGATGAAATGCCTAGTTCATTTGCCTTTGGCCTATTGCTTTGTATTTCATAGGCCTACCATTTGAATGTCATTGTCGCCAGCGACGTTGGCATGCCAATTGGCTCGCCGATGTTCCTTACCGAACCAACCTTCATTCCATACCTTTGTTGTTTCCCATATCACTTATCATTGATTGTATATCGTATATTGCAATGCCATTTGTTCAATTGCTATTTGATTTGACAAATATTGAGCTTAATGCCATTGATGATACCATTGTTGAATAATGGTGTCTATTGATGTGATATTTATTTATATTGACCTAAATGTGGTTTGACAGAGCTATCGCTTCGACAGGGTAGTAGGTACATACTATCGGTAATGTGCACATTGATATTGATGTCCTAGCTGGGAAGGGTTATTGGTCTCAGCCATAGGACCTGATCAGTCTTATATCTACTTGATATGTGATCGATTGTGTGATTACACACAGTCTACGTGTTTCAGGGCCTTATAACTGTCTTACCATATGATTCCATGACTTGATATGACCATTGATATTCCTATCTATTTTTGATACTGATTCTGTAAACCATTATAATTGACACTATTCCATTGTTCCTTTACCCTATATATTTATGCTATATTTACTGTAATGGAGGCACATTTATATGATATTAGTTCAGGGCTATTTTCCGATGGTATAGCGGGTAAATCCATCGGCTGTGTGCACACTGAGTTATGGGACCCCTGCTAGAGAGGGACGATGTATTGTCTAGTCGTAAGGAATATATCTTTATGTATGTTATTTATTATGGGACCCCTTCTAGGGAGGGACGTTGTATTCCCTAGTATTATGCACTTTATGATAGTGCTGTGTTGAAAGTTTAAAGTAACCCAAATCCTGTGATATCATATATGTGCTACCTGTGATTATGTATATGGTTAATATATATAGTTATTATATCATATCGTAATTCTATTATTCATATGCTATCGTTATATATATATATATATATATATATATATGCTGTGTTGAAAGTTTAAAGTAATCCAAATCCTGTGATATCATATATGTGCTACCTGTGATTATGTATATGGTTAATATATATAGTTATTATATCAGATCGTAATTCTATTATTCATATGCTATCGTTATATATATATATATATATATAAATACTATAATAGTATTAACTTTATTCATAATGCATTTACTACATTCTTATACTTATGAACTCACTGAGTATGTTTATACTCATCCTTTTAGTGTTTGTTGTTTTCAGGTCTTCGGTGAGCCCGTATTTCCATTGGCAACGTTTTCTTCTGCCGTGGAGATCTTGTGTATGTAAAATCCAAATCTTAAAGTAATGTAATAAGAAGTTCGTATAATAGTTTCATGGTACTGTAAATAGACTGTGGCATGTAGAAAATCTTAAGTTTGCATATATATATATATAATAACTCAAACATCCATTATAATCAACAATATATATATATATATATATATATATATATATATATATATATATATATATATATATATATATATATATATATATATATATATATATGTATATATATATAT
>CANXYC010281040.1:0-12711 GCA_948193065.1 Aleurites moluccanus | reverse complement strand
TCCTCTTGTTCCTTACCGATCAAACGATACTTCCCACATCACTAAGGAAAAAGGGTAACCTAATCATAACAATTGAGACAAAAAAAATATTATCATCCTCCACATATAACTACGGAGCTCTAGAGTATACTCCCAATACATACAGTACCATAATACAATTCAATAAATATATATAAATCAAAATGATTACAATGGAGACTTCTGGGAGGAATGAATCAGGAAGCTCTGTCTTCTATATTAGCTCCCTCTCGAGCTACACTATCACCTGAAATCCACAGAAAAGGAGTAAGCCTTCAACTCAGTAAGATATGAACATGCGATATAAATGAAATACAACAATCCCAAAGGAAAGGACAATCCAAAGAACATGGTTAAGAAGATATCAAATGATTAGGCTTACAAGAACAGAAGTGCTCACAATCGAATAGCACTATCAAATTACATGGTAGAACTACAGAGTGCATCAGTAGCCTTGCTACCTATCACAACCGAGTGCATCGGTAGTCCTTGCTTCCTTATCACAGACTCATGCTTGTCCAGACATACGCCTAGAGCTCATGGTCCCCTCTAGGTGGAACACTGATAAAAACCATATCAGCTAGGTTCCCAAAGTAAACAATGGACCAATGAATTTACTCTCATTGGGAAGAGCGTTCTATCCATAGGGTCATATGGTTACAATCTCCCAAGAAACATATTGGTCACAAGACCATCAATGTATAACATAAATTCAGTCAAGTAACAAATAGGTTTGATATGAACTTGGTCCAAGGAAAAGTGACCAAGTCATTTACAAGATAAATATAGTCATCACATGAAAAAAATTATCATTTGTTTGAGAATATCATGCGAACTTTATTTATATAGGTCAATAATACAATGACATATAGGTAATCATTAGTAAGGCTTGGACCAATCCTTTCAAAGAAACAATATGCATATGCAATGTTCATACTTACCTTTACCCAAATTTATCCTTGAATTTCCTTCAATAGTTTGCTCAAACAATAATCTCCTCAAATCTCTTGGTTATCTTCTCATATGAAATTTCCCAAAATATTCAAAATTAGGGTTTTCCTTAATCAATAATACTCAATATGATTTCTTAAATTTTAACCATCTTATAGTTTTTATTTTTGATTCCCAACATCAATTTAGTTCAACTCTTAAAGAAAATCTGAATTAATTTTGAATTTACTATTCATATTACTATTCATGACAGCCCATAAATTTTGATTTCTCCCACATTAATTACCATTAATAGCCTCAAAATGATTGTAATAAATTCTATCTACCTATAATTAATTATTCTAACTACCAGAATTTATTAATCTAATAAAAAAATGACATTTGAAGAAAAATTTACCGTATTTCTCCAAAACTAATTTTCTTGAGAAAATCTACTTGAAACTAAAGATTGATGCCTTAAAATGTGATAATCTAATGATTTAATGCATTAATTTTGACTATTAATACATTAGAAAATAAATGGAACAAATATGAGAAGAATAGAAGAAGAATGAAGAAAAATCGTGAAGAAAATCACTATTGGGCACTGGTTAAATAGGCTACTGACTCAAAATTTCCACTTGCCAGCTCGCCTCGCCAACCCGCCTTGGCAAAGCCACCTCGCATAAGCCAGCTCGCAATTGCCACTTTGCCAATCCGCTCCGGCAATGCCACTTCGCCAAAGCCACCTCGACAATCCCACTTCGCATGTGCCGCCTCGCATATGCTGCCTCGCGAACTCCACTTTGCATATGCTGGCTTGCATATGCCACCTCGCCAACTCGCCTCGCCTAACTCCACTTCGAATATCTCACCTCGGCAATGCCTTTTTGCCAAACTTGTCTGGCCTAACTCCACTTTGCGTATGCTGTCTTGGCAATGCCTCTTCGCCAAACTTGTCTCCCCTAACTCTACTTATCATATGCCACCTCTGCAATGCCTCTTCACCAAACTCGCCTCACCTAAATCCACTTCGCATATGCCACCTCGACAATGCCTCTTCATTAAACTCGCCTAGACTAAATCCACTTCGCATATGCCACCTCAACAATACCTCTTCGCCTATTCCCACTTCTCCAAACTCCGCTTTACAAACTACTTCCTCACATTTGCCGGCTAGCAAATGCCATTTTGCATTTGCCGGCTCGCAGGTACCATATTCTGCCGAGCTCGACAACTCATATTAAACTAGCTCGCAAATAAGCTACAAACATCCAAACTTCCTGATTCTTTTTGTCACTTGAAATGGACACTCAGAGGTCTAACATATCCAAATTTCAACTCAAAAAGATATCTACATAGGCCATGGTGAATTTCTAAAGTTCACCCTGACTCTACTGCCTAAACTCATCCGAATAGGTCTGAGTAATTCCACTCTCTACAAAGAACATTTCTCATGTTTGTACTTTTTTACTTATTCAGTCTCAATCATTTCTAGTAAAATTAAACATACTCAGATTCCTGCAGAAAATAATGAACAAGATAGGTTCTATTCAAGGAGGCATAACTCTTCACACACACAGAATTTTATAGAACCATTTTACAACATTAAAGATGAAATATACATCTACAACTTTTATGTTTTACACTTTACTAAATTATTCCTTTAAAATCCTAAAATCAGCCTCATAAAAATCCTCCCTGCAAATCAGAAATTCTGAATTCCATAAAACACTTTTATATCCTAAATTAATTCAAGAATATACAATTATTAAAATAACAAAAATAAATGGCAGATATTACATCTTTCCTCTTATAATTAATCAAAGTAATTCTATTGCACCACCTCTTCATCAATTCTATCCACTTTGGTTACTTATGGACCACCTCCACCTCCACCTCTACTTTCATTTTTTTCTTCTTCAGCTCAACAAAGTTAGTATTAGTTAATTTCAAACTAGAATCATCAATATTAGCAAATACATATTCTAAACCTTCATTTTACGAGCTCAATACTTCTCCTTACTCTTTCTCATAGAAACTCTCCCTCCCTTCTCCTTTCACCACTGTTCACACAAAACCATAAAAATACTTGTAGTCTTTGCCACTATGATGAACGTCAAACTCACTATTCTTGTAGCCGAAAATCTTGGAGATGTTGGTCTTGAACTACTTAGAACACTTGCCATCATTGATTGATCTTACAACCTTAGCCCAGAGGAATTATGCATTATGATTTCACTTTGTGATACTTTAATTGTGAGAAGCGGAACTAGGCTTACACACAAGGTGTTTAAATGGTTTGGTGGGAGACTTAAGTTTGTGGGTCAGGTTGGTGTTGGAATTGACAATATAAAATTTTATTTCTATGGCAAAAGGAGAAAAAATAAAGAAAAAATAAGAGGTATTTTAGTTTTTTTTTATAGGAATTTACCGTAAAAAAGACAAAAGGACTATTTTATGTGACGTATCAAAATATAGAGACTAAATAGTGAATTTCTCAAAATAAAAGGATTACTTCATTAATTTTATCAAACATCATGAACTAAAAATAATATTTAATCCAATATAGTTTTTGCTAGAATTTTATATTTGGGCTCTTCTTATTTTATTAATTTATTTTTTAATATATTGTGATTATTGTCAATTTTACACTATAATAGTATTTATTTCCTAACTAAAAAAAAATTATTGGCTTAATTGTTAAAATTTATTTCCCTTATTAATAATTTTAATTTAGTAATAAATAAGTATTTTTTTTTAAATGTAAAGTTCCAAATTTGAGAATTTCCTATCATTTTAAAATTTTAAAATATTAATAATCCATTTGAAATAAATAAATTTCACAAAATTTATAAAATTCATTTTGAGTTCTCCATTTTTTTTTAAGTTGCATTGAAAATATTAAAAAATATTTATTTCAATTTTACGAATTCTATTACATAGAATTGAAATATAACTAAATTAAACTCTATTAAAATTAATGAAATTTCAAAATGAATTTCACAAATTTAATAAAAGAATATTCTAGATAAAAATAATATTTTTTATTTTTCTTTTATTCATACTATCTCTCCTCTTTTCTCTTTTCATCTCTCTCTTCTTATCATATTTTTCATAATCGATGTACTCTTAGAATCAATGAAAGTAGAGGATCAGAGATTTAACTAAAATTGAACCGATCGAATCAAAATTAAATCAAGAGTAATTTAATTTATTTAGAGTTAATTACTCCGACATCCCTATATTTTTTTAATTATACTAAATTGTCCTTATATTTCTAAAATTATATTTAAATGTCCCTACATTTTGCTTTCATTAGATAATGAAGTCATTTTGTAATAACCCGAATGATTATAGTGGAAAACCTAAATCAGGTAGGAATTTTTTTTAAATTCTCCAAGGAGCAATAACCGAAAATTTATCAAGGACAATGAAAAATAGACATTGGAGTGAATTATAGAATTTAAATGAGAATTAAATCAAATAGAATGGGCAATATGAACATAGTTGAAAATAATAGAGTTTTAAAATTATAGCAAAGTAAATTGAAAATACTTAAGAGTTAATTAATGAATTAATTATTAATTAATCAAGAATTAGCCTAAAAGTCAACAAAAGTGGCTAAATAATTATATATATATATGATTTTCTTTTCTTTATTTCTTTTTCTTTATTTCTTTTCCTTATTTCTTTTTCTTTAATTTTCCTATTGGGCCATTTGTTATATATATCGATAAATATGACAAGAAGCCATCATCTTCTTCAATTTCTTCTCCCAAGGCCGAAATATTCAAGCTCCTCTCCATAGAAAAATTTTCTTCTTAGCTTCCTCAAATCATTTGATATATTACAAATTCCTTCACAAATAATTCTTCCTCCAACACCTAATTGAATTATTTGCGCTTAGATAGAGATTTGGAACAATTTTTTCTTCGAGGTAAATTTCTTAACAAGTTTTGAAATTCATTTTTGATAAGTTATTTAAATGATTAAATTGTAGGATGATATTTCTAGAGTAGGGCAATTGATTGGGAATTCTGAAATTTTCTGTCTCAGGAATTTTCTGTGACTTGGCAGAAATTGTGGGCACTATTTTTATGCCTTTAGAGATAGAATTTGCAAATATACAAAAGATAAAAGTTGTATGTGTGTATATTTAAAATATATGTTCTTAAGAATGTTTTGATTGAATCCTTCTGTGTTGGGAGATATGGGTCTACAAACATGATTGGCTCGGATAGGGTTTCATTTCTGTGAAATTCCTGAGACTTAACAGAAAGTTAGAGCTAAGTTTTAAGGCCTTTAATATAGGAATTTGATAATATTCATAAAAGTTGTAGATATGTATATCAGAAATATTTTTTCTTTTGGAAGTTTTGACAAATTTTTACTGTATTGTTAACTATGGACCCCCTAAGACAGATTGGCTCGGGTTAGGGATTTTAGAAAAGTAACCATTCTAAAATAAGTAAATATGAGGATCTTAAGTTCCAAATCAGAAGAAAGTCAAAACATGAGAAATGTGTCATTATGTCTTATCTAAAATTCAGTGAAAATAGAGTAGCATTTGGACCTGCACGTAATGAGTTATAAGTGAAATATCAAGGTATGGTCGGGTAGAAATTTCATGATTTCTAAATGTTGTTTAGAATTTAGGTTTGCTTGTTATATTGTAATGTAATTAGGTTTCTAAATTGAGATTTATGTTTGTTATAGCTGCACAAAGGATAGATAAAGGAAAAGACAAAGAAGTGGAAGACCATCCTTTTAGTTTGTGCTAGGTGGTTGGACACATTGGAATTTTGGGGTGAGTAACATATATGTTTCTTTACTTATTGTCTTTGTATACTATTTCCTTGAATTTTTCCTAAGAAATTATATTATTATTAAAGTTTCTTGATTATGTAGCCATTGTTAATTGAATCCTTGATATATATATATATATAAATGTATTGATTTATGTTCATTATTGGACAACAATTTTGCTTACCTTATATATGGACCATTGACAGTACTACTCTCCCGTTGGAGTAGATGTTTGTTCATCGGGCATTGTGCACAGTGTATTATATTATGGACCCTATCTAGGAGGGGGTTAAGGTCCTAGACGTACTGTCTGATCAACTGTATGACTATTGACATGCTACTTAACTGTAGCATCTATCCATTGTTCATTGGATTTTGCTAACTGTCATGGATATAGAACATTTGGTTCACAGTCTTTTCTTATAGGTGACCAATGTTATTGATTGTATGATTATTCCTATTGAACTATATTGTACTTGAAACTAGATATTGAATTTCATTGAAAACCTTGTTTCTTGGCATCGATATTATTATATTGGAATATTGTAATTTGTTATTGAATGAACTTACTTGTGAGGCTATGAGTACCTAGCCTCACAAGTAAGGGAATATATATGTTATTCACTGAGATTTGTCTCACTCTTTTGCGGTTTATCCTTTTCAGGGTTTTATAGATAGCGACAATTCCACTTCCTCTCTCTTTCTTCAGGAGTGGAATTTGCCTTATACATGTAATGACTCCTTAATTGTATTTATGGATCTTTCTATAGTAGCTCCATGGTATGTAATAATGAATTTAGTAATAATACTATAAAAATGGAGCTATGTTAATGAGATGAAATTATTACACTATATATGCAGTGTAAAGTTTTGAATTGGGAAAAATGATAACAAATGTGGTACGTACATTGTAGTATGAGATGAGTATGGGAATAGAAGTGTTGATTTGTGCAGGTTGTGTAAATGTTGGTTATGAAGAGAGAGACTTTGGGTCCTGGGTATTAGATTGTAAAAGTAGAGTATTATGGTAAATTTTCTGTAGAAAATGTAGAATGGGGTTTTACGAGTTTAGGTGGCCTTATGCCTTCCCTATACCCTAGGATCATCATATCTCATGAAATAGGGGATGTGACAGAGTTGGTATCAGAGCAAAGAAATGAAGGAAACATAATTAACAAGGTATAAGTGTTTTAAGTGTATAAGTGTACCATGGAGCATTAGGATTTCTGTAACGTCAATTGTTATTATTTGTTGTGTGTTCATCTATGTTCCGTTAATTGATATCTATTCTTTTTGTGTGTTTATAGAATCTGCCACCACGAGGGCGTCCGAGAGGTAGGGGATGGGGCAGAGGTATTGTTCATCTGGAATATGTTACGAGGGGTTCTTTTAGATCTGGTAGGAAAATGGAGGCTGAGGAAGTTTCCCAAGTAGCACCAGATAGAGCTGAATCAGTTAAACCGCTACAGATAAGAAAAAGAAGAGAAAGAGAAGAGGAAGGTATGACAGAGAATGTTAATATAATGAATGAAGCATTGATGAGAGAAAATGAGCGATTAAGGAAAGAAATAGAAGAGTTGAGGGGACACAGGCCAGATAATATGCCTGTACCACCCCCAGTACCTATAATTCCTCCGCCAGTAGCAGTGCCACCTTTTGTGGTTCCACCTGCAGCACCGATGGTTAGACAGGTTATCGATGAATGTGGAGTTACTATGTTCAGTTTTCTTAAACTTGGACTACCGGAGTATGGAGGTGAGCAGGGAGATGACCCTAGTCCTTTCTTAGATCACTTATAAAAGGTGGTGAAGATGTTGCCTTGTTCTAATATTAGGGCTATTGAATTGATTGGTTTATTGCTTAAAGATAGAGCCTGGGACTGGTTTGAGAGGCACACTGGGGAGCGGTTGTATAGAGATAATCCACCTACTTAGGCTGAGTTTAAAAAGGCTATCCTTGATGAGTTCCTTATAGACGGAGAAAAGAGCAAACGTATGATACAATTTGGAAGATTAGAGTAGGGAAGTTTGATTGTACCGGAGTATGCTAAGGAATTTTTAAAACTAGCAAAATTTACTAGACAAATTGTTTCTAATGAAGCTGCGAAGATCCATAGGTTCAGAAGAGGACTGCATGCTTCCCTCCATAACTCACGTTTAGTAGTGGAGTTCACATCCTGAACAAAGTTGATTGATAGCGTAACTTAGATGGAAGAAAAATATAAGGATGAGAGGGCACAGAGAGAGCATAGAAGGAGAGATGGAAATAGAGGAAAAAGCAGTCAGAGGAAGACGGGAGAACAGAGCTATCAGAGTAGGCCTACATAGAGTAGTTTTAGGCCTTCACAGAGCCAGCCAGTACCTAGTATGGGTAGAGGGCAGAGTAGATCCGAGGTTGTTTCATCAACTCCTTGAGCATTTGCTATTGTACATCGGAGAGATCAGCCACCACAGAATACTCTTGTATGTGGGACTTATGGCAGACGATATTCTGGTTCATGCCGATGGTTGACGGGTGCTTGCTTGAGATGTGGCCAGTAGAGCCATTTTATTAAAGACTGTCCACTCACCGTTGGTCAGCAGGGTCAGTAGAAAGTTATTGTATCCTCACAGCCTATAGTTCAATAGACTCAGGGTATTTAAAGACCCCCAGTAGGCAGAGGTAGAGGCCAGAGTACTGCACAGGGTTCTTCTCAGCTATCCTCAGGCAGAGGTCAGGGTAGGGTATTTGCCCTTAATCAGCAGGAGGCAAGAGCAGCTAACATAACTGTGGAAGGTATGGTTTTGATTCAAATTGAGTTGGCTAGAGTTTTATTTGATATTGGTACTACCCACTCTTTTGTGTCTTCTGCTTATGTAAACAAATTGGGAATGGATAGTAGTCAAATGGAAATGCCATTAGAGGTTTTCACACCCTTAGGAGACACTATTGTGGTAGATAGAGAGTACAAAAACTGTAGAGTTAGAATTGAGGGAAGAAACATATCAATGACTTTAATTGAACTACCAGTGTTAGAACTGGATATTATATTGGGTATGGATTGGTTATCACAGAATCGAGCTTCTATTGATTGTTATGAAAAGAAAATAGAATATAACTAGAAAGGAAGCCGAGTTTTGTGTATTAGGGTGAGAGAATGAGGGTGATGGGAATGTAATTTCAGCCATTGGAGTGAGACGACTATTACAGAAGGGATGTGAAGCTTATTTAGCACATGTAGTTGATACCCAGGCAACTAGTTCTGATATTACTCATATTTTTATGGTAAATAAATTTATAGATGTATTTCCTGAGGAGTTACCAGGTTTACCACCGGAGAGGGAAATTGAGTTTGAAATAGAAGTTTTGCCGGGAACTAATCCAATATCCATTCCTCCGTATAGAATGGCACCAACTGAGTTAAAGGAGTTGAAGATCCAGTTACAAGAATTGTTGGATAAAGGGTTCATACGACCCAGCAGTTCACCATGGGGTGCGCCGGTTCTTTTTGTGAAAAAGAAAGATGGATCTTTACTCATGTGCATAGATTACCGGTAGCTTAATAAGGTGATAGTTAAAAATAAATACCCATTGCTGAGAATAGATGATCTCTTTGATCAATTACAAGGTGCTAGTTGTTTTTCAAAGATTGATCTGCGATCGGGTTATCATCAGTTGAAAATCTGGAAGGAAGATGTGATGAAAACTGCTTTTAGAACCAGATATGGTCATTATGAGTTTCTGGTGTTGCCTTTCGAGTTAACAAATGCTCCTGCCACTTTTATGGATTTGATGAATCAGATCTTTAAACCGTTCTTGGATAGGTTTGTTATTGTTTTCATTGATGACATACTTATTTATTCTAAAAGCAAGGAGTAACATGAAGAACATCTGAGAATAGTATTGCAGACTCTTCGGAAGCATCAGTTGTATACCAAATTCTAGAAATATGAATTTTAGCTTTCTGAAGTGTGTTTTCTGGGTCATGTTATCAGTGAAGAGGGTGTTAAAGTTGATCCCAAAAAGGTTGAAGCAGTTGTAGAATGGCCTAGACCAACTAATGTCATCGATATTAATAGTTTTCTGGGAATAGCTGGTTATTATCGTCGTTTTATGAAGGATTTCTACAGGATAGCTGCACCATTAACCAAGTTAACAAGAAAACAAGTTAAGTTTCAATGCGATGATGCTTGTGAAGAGAGTTTTCAAAAGCTCAAAACTTGTCTCACTACAGCTCCAATATTAGCATTACCTACAGACACCGGTGGATTTGCTGTTTACTGTGATGCTTTAAAAGTGGGACTTGGATGTATATTGATGCAGCATGGAAATGTGATTACTTATGCATCCAGGCAATTAAAGAAGCATGAAGTGAATTATCCCACACATGACTTGGAAATGGTAGTAGTTGTTTTTGCATTAAAGATTTGGAGACATTATCTATATGGAGAAAAGTGTGAAATCTTCACCGACCATAAAAGTCTTTAGTATATTATGCAACAAAGAGATTTGAATTTACGACAGCGAAGATGGATGGAGCTAGTCAAAGATTATGATTTCCAGATACTTTATCATCCTGGTAAAGCAAATGTAGTGGCAGATGCTTTAAGCAGGAAGTCAATGGGCAGTCTATCTCATATTGCCGTAAGTAAAAGACCGTTGATCAAACAGCTGAAAAAGTTGTTCAATATGGGTATCCAGTTAGAGATTACTGATTCAAAAGCTGTGTTTGCACACTTTCAAGTGAGGCCAATGTTCATTGATGAGATTATAGCCTTATAGGATAAAGACCCATATTTAGTGAAGTTAAAGGAAGATATGGTAAATTATGCAGATGATATATCAGTTGAGAAGTCTCCTGACTTCAAGGTGGAAAATGGTGTACTAAAATTAGGACATAGATTGTGTATACCTGACGTGGATAGATTACTGGAGAAAATTATGCAAGAGATGCATCATGCACCGTATAGTGTTCATCCTGGAACAACAAAGATGTATCATAATTTGAAGAGTTGTTATTAATGGCCTGGTTTGAAAAAGTATGTAGTAAGTTTGTATTTACTTGCCTAGCTTGTCAACAAGTGAAGGTCGAGCACCAGAAGCCCTCGGGTTTGCTACAAAAGATTGCATTACAGGAGTGGAAATGGGAACAGGTAACCATTTATTTTGTAGTTGGGTTGTCATAAACTACAAAGGGTTATGATTCGATTTGGGTTATAATGGATCGATTTACCAAATTAGCACATTTTTTGAAAGTTAAGACCACCTATACAACAACTCAGTGTGCTCAATTGTACATTGATCATATTGTAAAGCTGCATAGAGTGCCAATATCCATCATATCGGATAGAGGTACTCAATTTACTTCCTGATTTTGGCAGAAGTTTCAAGAAGCATTGGGAACACAGTTGAACTTCAGTACCGCATTTCATCCACAGATAGATGGGCAGTCAGAGAGGACCATACAAGCATTGAAAGATATGTTAAGGTTATGTGTTCTTGACTGCGGAGGCAGTTGGGACAAGTATTTACCATTGGTGGAATTTGAGTATAATAATAGTTATCATTCCACCATTAGTATGTCTCCATATGAGGCATTGTATGGCTAGAAGTGTCAATCACCAGTGTGTTGGATAGAACTAGGTGAAAAGGCAATTGAAGGGCCTGGTTTGATTCAAGAGACTATGGAGAAAGTACCAGTGATCAGAGAAAGAATCAAAACTACTTTCAGTCGTCAGAAAAGCTACGCGGATCCAAAGAGAAATGATGTACAGTTTTCTATAGGTGAACATGTATTCCTTAAAATTTCTCCTATGAAAGGAGTGATGAGATTTGGGAAGAAGGGAAAATTGTCACCTAGGTATTTAAGACCATTTGAAGTATTGGATAGAGTTAGTAATGTATCCGATCGCTTAGCTCTTCCTCCGAGCTTAAGCCACGTACATCCTGTCTTCCATATTTCTATGTTGAGAAAGTATGTATCGAATTCGTCACATGTTCTTCTAGTGTAAGAAATTGAAGTAGATAAAGACTTGTCATATGAGGAAATTCCTATTCAGATTGTGGATAGACAAGTGCAGAAATTAAAGAATAAAGAAATTCCGATGGTGAAAGTGCTATGGAGAAATCAAAGTACTGAAGAGTCCACTTGGAAAAGCGAATTTCTTATGCAACAGAAGTACCCTCATATGTTTTCTTCATGAGGTAAGACTATTTTTAAATTTGAGAATGAATTTATTTGTATGGGGGTAGAATGTAACAACCCAAACGATTATAGTGGAAAATCCAAATCGGGTAGGAATTTTTTTTTTAAATTCTCCAAGGAGCAATAACTGAAAATTTATCAAGGACAATGAAAAATAGACATTAGAGTGAATTATAAAATTTAATAAGAATTAAATCAAACAGAATGGGCAATATGAACATAGTTGAAAATGATAGAGTATTAAAATTATAGTAAAGTAAATTGAAAATACTTAAGAGTTAATTAATGAATTAATTACTAATTAATCAAGGATTAGCCTAAAAGTCAACAAAAGTGGCTAAATAATTATATATATATATATATATATATATATATATAATTTAAAATGATTTAAGTATGATTTTTTTTCTTTATTTCTTTTCCTTATTTCTGTTTCTCAAATTTTCCTATTAGGTCATTTGTTACATATATAGAAAAATATGACAAGAAGCCATCATCTTCTTCAATTTCTTCTCCCATGGCCGAAATATTCAAGCTCCTCTCCATATAAAAATTTTCTTCTTAAGTTCCTCAAATCATTTGATCTATTACAAATTCCTTCACAAATAATTCTTCCTCCAACATCTAACTGAATTATTTGGGCTTAGATAGAGATTTGGAGTAATTTTTCTTCAAGGTAAATTTTTTAACAAGTTTTGGAATTCATTTTTGATAAGTTATTAAGTGATTAAAATGTATGATGATATTTCTAGAGTAGGGAAATTGATTGG
>CANXYC010280989.1:0-16574 GCA_948193065.1 Aleurites moluccanus | reverse complement strand
CTCCACCTGCATCTGTCCCCCACAAGCACTGAATAGCTGAGCTGGATTCCAAATCCTTGCATCTGCCCGAGATTCAAGGCCTTAAAATTATTGTATTGTTTTCTGCTTTCCTATTTAAGGAATTCAGATTCTCCAAAACGAAGGAGAACTTGTATTAGACTTAGAGAAAAATTCTGAGAGAAAACCCCTCTGAGTGTTTTACATATTCTCTTTTCAAACTTTGTAACTCCTCTCAAATTAATAATATAAGGTACATTTTCCGAATTCAAATCTTTAAATTTATTTAAATTATCTGTACATCTCATCTTCATTCAAACATAAGTAACAGAATAATATACTCTGTGCTCGCCTTCTTTAAGGATCTTGCACATCAGAAAGTTCTGTGAAAATTCATTTTCATCCAAGCATAAGTAACAGAATAATATGCTCTGTGCTCGCCTTCTTTAAGGATCTTGCACACCAGAAAGTTCTGTGAAATATTTTTGCATTCATGCATGCCTTTTGCCAAAGGCTGTGTTATTGATTTTAATTGTTTTTAATTATTGTGTTATTTACATGCACTGTCATTACCCCTGTTCAGTATCCTGTGGACTTAGTGGTATATATAATCCTTACCTTGTCATTAAGATACCACACCATCAATTATATGTATATTTATAGATTTACAATCAGAATTTTGTATCTTGTGTCCTATTTTATTTTCATAAATATTTATTGTAAAATAAATATTCAAATACCATAAATTATAGTCTTAAATTAATTTTATTTAATTATAATTAGTAATGCGTGGATAAAAGTTGCAGACTCATTAATTAATTGTTTTTAATATTAATTTTAAAAATTAATTCAGTATTAAATTCATTTATCAACTGAATTAATTTTTTAAATTAATTAATCAAGTAACAAAGTTTGATTAAGATTAAGAATAATCAAATTGTCTAAATTGGAGTCTCAATTACTTGTAAAGATACATTGATTCACAAAATCCTAAGTGCCCCAGAGAGTCTGAATGGTAGCATCTGAGTGCTTAATAAAAGTATCCTCACCAAATATTTAAGGGGGAAAAAGTTAAAACACTATTTTATCAATGTTTGAATCATCATTCCAAACTTTGTTAATTTGTTTATTATTCATGCCTATATATAATGTGGTATATGGACATCAACATGTACAAAGTTTATTCCTCTATTACTGCTATATATATATATAAGAAGAATCTAGAAAATAAAAGAAAGATTGATAGAAGATTAAGGCCTCCAATGAAGATTTTTTTTTTAATATTAAAGAAAAGAAAAATATAATTTAGACAGATAAATCATTTATATATATACTTATTATTAGATCATATGAAATATATAAAGTTATTATTATTAAATAATACTTATTATTAACTCTTATAATTAAAATTCCAGTATGACCCACACATATTTCATTTTGAATAAAATTTTAAATTTGAATCGTTATTTTTTTTTTATAATAAAAAAAAAATTAGTATGAATGATTTGCTTTTAATGATATAGAGAGATATTCTTACTATACTATAGTATGTCAAAACTAACCCATGATACACTTTAGTGCTATAAAAAAAATATAATTTCTTGTTACATAACATTAAATATTAGGGGATATCTCTAAATTTATTAATCTATATATTTATTGGGATGAATTTATTATTATTCATGTTGCTTTTAATATATATATTTTTTAATTTTTTGGTTATTTTGATGAGATACCATGCTTTTCGTCATATTATCATTTTTAATATTTTATTAAGATGATTAAAAAATATTAGAAAAATTTAAATTATTTTATTATTTTAATATTTTTAAATATATATTTTTATTTTCATATCAAAATATATTATTTTTAATATATTTATGATATTCCCTTGAAAAAAGATTAAATGTTAGTACGAGTAAATAAAGTTTTCCTCAAGTCACTATCAATTTTTGCTACTAATTTTATTTTTCCAATTAAATAATTTTCTGATACTAAAATTGAAAATTTTGAAAAAAGAAAAGAAAATATTTATTTATATATATAAAAAAATCTACTCAGTAATTGAATCCATAAAAAGAAGGATCTTTTAACACAAAAGCCTACTACAAAGCTTCAATACCTTTGAAACAAGCCAATTAGCAAGTGATCCCACCATTAGTCAATCACACAAAATTGGCAATCTGGGAATGTCTCATGAAAGAAAAAGAACCTTATGAGACATGTAATACCTTTTTTTTTACTCAATTTAAATTCAATTTTTTCCCTTCTTAATTTCATTTACTATCCTCTATATAATTTAGGGAAATTTTCTAGTGATCTCCAACTTTAACAAAAATTAATTTAATGTTTGATGAAAGACCCCATTGACTTTTGCTAAAAAAAAAGAAAAAAAGGCCCCATTGACCTACTAAGTATCTTTTAGAACTTGTTTTGCTTCCCATAGAGAAAGAGATATTTTTCCCATGAAATGGTTGAATGAAATCCTCTCTTATTTGTTCTTGTATGAAAAATTAGTGAGTATTGAATTATTAACATTTTTTGAATAGTAATATATAAATCTACATAAAAAAGAATAGAAAGATGTGTACTAAACACATAAAAATTGTGGTAAAGCCCTCTCTTACCAATTAAAAATTTAACTAAAGAGACAATATATATATATATATATATATATATATATATATACTTATATAAATCCAATTGTAATTGTGAACAATATTTATAAAATTAGAAAGATGGTAGGCTATATATATATAAATCCAATTGTAATTGTGAACAATATTTATAAAATTAGAAAGATGGTAGGCTATATATATATAAATCCAATTGTAATTGTGAACAATATTTATAAAATTAGAAAGATGGTAGGCTACTCATTACAAATTGAAACCTAATAATAATATCAAGGGAAGGGAATTAGGAAAACCTAGAATTAATGAGACCCTATAACAGTTGTCCAAATTCTAGGAATACCCAATTTTTTTTTTTATTATAGTGATGTATCTTTAAAAAAAAAATTATCACTTTGTTTTTTCAAATCTTGAGTATTAAATTGTTTATATAAAAATTACAAAATTAATAATTAATATTTTTTTATAAAAATATTATATTTATTTTTAATAAATTATACGGTCTAATTAAAAAAAAAAAAAATCATACCACCCAAGTCTAGCTTGAGTGGTAAATACCCACTCCTTTAAATACTCCTAAACTAATGAGGAAAATATAAATTTTTGGCTATGTATAATGTACTAACACATAATAAAAGCTAGTAATTTTAATTTGTCTTTACAAATTCTATGTAACCGCTAAATAACTCCTCACTCAATATCTCATCCGCTTATTTTGGCGGCACCAAAGCCGCTACCCGCCACTCTTTCCCTCCATCTCTCTCTCACTAGATCCCACTCTTTCCCTCTCTAGATTTTCTCAACCAGTTTTCAAATCCTACAAATACCCATGTTCCTCTTTCTGATTTTTTTGTAGAACAATTCACCATGGCAGACTTTGATACTTCTTCTTTGTCTCTGTCTAGTCTCTTGTGTCAAGAAGATGAAGTTTGTTGTTTCAATCAAAGCGAAGAAGAGGAAGAAGATTGCTGTGCCTATGTCTATGATGTTAATCTTTTGGAGGAGTCTTGTTTTGTTTTAGAGAATGAAGAGATTGAATTCATTGAGAAAATGATTGAAAGGGAAATGGGTTTTTTAGGATCTACTAATAATTTTGTAATTTCATCTGATGATTGTTCAATAACCACCACCACCAGTTATTACAACTGGTTAAGATGTGCTCGATTGGATGCCATTGAATGGATTTTCAATGTCTGTAATTGTTTCCTCTTTTTTTTTTTTTTTTTTTTTTTTTTTGTTCTTCCTCTGTTTTCTCCCCTGTTTTCATGTTCTTGAAAAGTTTTTGTTATGTTTTTGATTTAGACAAGAGCAATCTTTGGATTTCGATTCCACACTGCTTATCTTTCAATGACATATTTTGACCGGTTTCTTTCGAAAAGATCCATTGATGTAAGCAACTAAACCCTTTGATTGTTTTGTGGGTAATTAATTATGGGATTTGTGATTAATGGGTAGTTACTTATTTTGTTGTTTGAAGGATGGGAAATTGTGGGCTATTCGATTACTATCTGTGGCATGTTTGTCATTAGCAGCAAAAATGGAGGAATGTAGAGTGCCACCATTATCAGAGTTTCCAATGGAAGATTATTGCTTCGAAAATAAGGTGATTCAAAGAATGGAGTTACTGGTATTGAATACATTAGAGTGGAAAATGGGTTCGATCACCCCTTTTTCTTATCTACGTTATTTCATCAGTAGAATCTGTAGTGAATCTAGACCAAAGGAAACAATCTCTAGAGCTGGAGAACTTATTCTTGCAGTCATAAAAGGTGAATACTTTTTACTTCTTTGGTCTAATTTGATTCTTGATTTGTGAATTTATTGAATCTTTATTTGCTAAATGTTTATTTTTCTTGTTTTTGACAGAGATTAATTTGTTGGATCATCGACCATCTGTTATTGCAGCAGCTGCAGTATTAGCTGCATCTGATAATCAATTAACAAGACAAGAATTGGAACTCAAGATGAAAGAAATTTCATCATGGGGTTCTCTTGAAAATGTGAGATTTCTTGTTCTTATATTTATTTATATGAAAAAATATAATATTTTGTGAATTGAAAAAGATTAACTTTAGCTCTTATTAATTATCATCTCATATTTCACTGCAACAGGAGCATATATTTTCCTGTTATGTTGTAATGCAGGAAATAGAAATGGGAAAATTGAAGACACCACCAAAGCAATTGTTTTCCCCTAATTCATCATCAATCCATAGTGTTGTTGAGAATTCTTGCTTCACTACAATCTCTGGAACTGCCAGTAAAAGGAGACTCACATATAATGACTGCGATCAAATTTGTCCAGTAAAGAAAATCTCTAATCAGCCATAATCAGTGAATTTTGATTCTATTCAAGGAGAATTGAATTGAGTTCATTGGTTGAAGTATAGAATTTTTATTTATTTAATTTATTTTTTTTTTGTTTTTTTTTTTCCAATGAAACTGATAATTTTTATTAGGTTGGCTTATAGGTCTAATGAGTGTTATATATGGCATTGAATGGAATGATTTTTAAAGTTCATGATTGGGTTTCCATTTTCCAATACCCAACAAAAAAGTTTCAGCCAAGTGACAACCCAAGAAGACAATAGAGATACAAGGGAAAGTAAATAAATAAATAAAAAAAAACAAAGGGAAGTAGCTTTAACCAACAGTAAGAAGAAGAAGAGAAGTAAAGGAGCTGACTGAAGTCCAAAAGCCATTAATTTGGAAGAAGAAAGGCCAAGAGAATGCCAGAAGAAGGTCATTGAAGACTTTTTGTCTATCGCATTCTTTATATTTGTTTTGCTTTGAATTTTGATGATGAAATATCCCACTGTACTTGCTTTGCCTTTTTTTTTTTCTTTTTTTATTTGGAGTTATCAAGTTCTTGTATTTCTTTATCTATCTCAATTTTGTGACAGTGAATATATTTGTGTTGATTTTATATCATACATCCATTTTCATGGCAACCCAAGCTTTGCTTTTGGAGAGGGGGCTTGGGATACTTCTCTCTGTCTTTCAAAAGGCTGAAAGCCATGCGGAATGAAAGAATTGTTTTTGTTTGATTTGATACATCTATGTTGTATTTGGGCCATTTGTAAAGTATACATATTTATATATATCTATATAAAAGGTGAATTGTGATTAGATTTGTTAGGAATGTTTGGGTTTTCTCTTTTTATGAGTGGGAACTTTCCTTTTCACTGTTTGTTAGCAGTAGCAGTACTGTGTTTGGGGGATCATTCCATTTTCTTTGCTGCTTATTGTGTTTTTGAATTGATTTTAACATGCTTTGTTTCTATGGGGTCACCAAGAAAATTTAATATGTTTAGCTCGAACTCGTTGGTACTGTGGTCATCTTCAAAGCAACGAAATTACAATTTGAACCTTAGTGGGAACCAATTTGTCAAGAAAAAAGAATTGATATGTTTTCAAGTTTTTGCTGATATTTGCTCTAAAGGCCATAGTTTTCACAAAAACATGTGAATTCTGCTGATATTTGCTCCCTTTGATGGTGTTTGTAGGACCCAATCTTATCATGATTAAGGTAAAGAGAGGCCTCTCTTTGTTTTGGGGTAGATTGGGGGTTGAAATGGGGGCAGTAGATTCATGGCAAAAAATTGGTGTCAGAGGCTCCACCCCTCCACATGCCTCTACTTTGGGTCCTAGGATAACCAGTCTGGCATTTGTACAACAAATGTATGTATTATAGCCTGCAGTATTTATTTTCATTTGTGCCTTATTAGTGAAATTGTTTGTAGGTGTATGGCTCTGTTTGTGATTTTGTGGTCACTTTGTTTCATTGGTCCACCTTAGAGGTCAAGTTTCAACATCAAAATCATAATTTTAACAGTTCCCTCTCCCACATGTTCTGTCACTAACAACTTAATCAAGCAGCGGTAAGGCCTTAACCTACTAGCTAATGAGGTTTTGATTCGACGATAAATTATATAAATGTACTTTCACATTATTCGGTTATAAGAAGAAGTAATGAAACTTTAGCAACAATGTTGAAAAATGTAAAGTTAAGACCTTGAAATAAAAAGGTTTCAAATTTTATTCTTAGTCTTGTTAAGATAATTATGGCACTAATCACGCTATTGGGTCTAAGGATTTGCACGTTGATTAATGATAATGATACAAATGATAAAACAAATTATTTGCTTATCTTAATCAAATAAAGAGCTAATTATCTTTACCAAAAAAAGATAAAAACTCGACTCATCTTAAATGCAATAATTTAGGAATAGGAAGAATTCACTTTGTAGCTTGATGGAATCAATTGAAAAAAAGCCATGCTTGCTTGCATGAAAAAAGAAAAAGTGGAAACAATAATCCAGGCATGAGTGCTTAATTTGATTAGGATGGATGGGTGTATGGTCCAACCTGCAAAAATTTTTGGATTCAGCTCATACCTGAACTTGACCTTCTGTCAAGAAATAATCAAGATGATGACCAGAACAAGTACTGAAAAAAAAAATCCACTTAATGTCTAAGCTAAAAATGTGGGTTTCATTTTGTATTCCATTTTATTTTGTGTGATCCTCAAATCAGTGAATGGACCACATCAAATGGTAAGTATTTATGAGTTGAAATTGTGTTCTTGTGTTGGGAAAAATCATCATTTCTCTTGTTTGAAGAGATGGCCATTGGACTATTGCCACCTTGAAAGCATGGACAAAGGGTCCATTTCAACGACGGAGTCAGAAATTTTTTTCAAGAGGGTCGAATCTTTTATATCATAATTTACATCAATATGATATATATAATTAAGCTAACTTTTAAATATTTAAGGAAAATTTTCACCAAAAATATAGGGTCAAATATAATATATGACTAAATTTTAATAATTTAACCCTGTAAAATTTGCATTTTAGAGATTAGGGGGCCATTAATAATTTTTCATTAAATTTTGATTTTGATTAAAATTTGAATTTATAATCTCATTCATTTCAAATACAATTTCATGTCTATAAAAATTTCAATAAAATGCATATTGATTACTTCAAATTTTGATATTATTTTATTATGGATCTTGAAGAGCTTACTCATACATTATTTTCTATGGTTTTGAATTACCTTTTGTCCCTTTAAAAACCCATGAATACCCCAAACTCAATGTCCCTTCAAAAGCAAGAAAATATTATCAAGGTTGTTGATATGATTAACTACACAGTGGGTCGAAGATGTGTTCCATTCTACAATGGTTCTTAGCACATGTAATATTTGAGTGACTAACATCTAATAATATCCCCACAAATAATTCTCACACTCAATTGTGTGGATGATGGATAAAATTCTTGTTTGAGTGATGATTTTTTTCTTTATATATATACATTTTCATTTTCTATTTTTCTAATTTTTAACGTAGAAAGAAAATATTAATTTATGAATTAAAAATTTTAAAAATTAAAATAATTTGAGCCTTATAACTCATAGGGTTAACCACATTTTTTCTCTTTGAAAATAGAAAATTTCTAAATTGAATTAATGTGATAAAATTGAGAGATTATTAAATTGAGGAAATTATTGAATAGACTGAGTCTATTATCAAATGTAACGTACTGAATTTAGATAACATTTCTGGAAGTGGATCAATAATTGATCTAAGTTGAGGCCCAAATCCACTAACTTGGGTTGGGTTTCACTTCATTGGCCCATATGGGTTTGAATAATGAACCCAAGCCCAATTTCACAGCCAAAAATCAATTTGAAATTGAACCAATTAAAAGCTACAGACCTAAATTACATTCAAAATAACGAACCAATCTTGCTCGTAGAAGACAGAGACTAAACAAATTTTGACTCGGTTCTCGAAAAGTAACTCCATCTCTAATTTGTCCGTCATTTTAAAAAACATCACAGCCTAAAATTAATAGCAGTTTCGATTAATCAAAAATTGAAAAATCAAACGGCTTCTGAGATCTTATTCTTTTTCCCTCTCTATCCCAATATTTTCAAAAACAAAAAAAAAGTTTCAGAAACGAAAATTTTCCCTCTCAAATGGAGAAGAGACTTCGCTCGTCTCTTCAATCCTCCGCCGAAGAATTCCTTTCCGTCGCCTCTAATCTCAGTCTAAAATCCTCAAAATCCGCTTTCAAAACCCTAATTCACGGCATCTCAGCTTCTTCTCCGTTCTCTTCCTCTCTTCCTCCGGCCCTCCACCACTCCATTTCCAACTCCATACTCTCCTTCCGGAATCTACTAGAACAACCGCCTCCGCCTTCCTCCCCTGACCCTGCCAAGTCCCCTCCTTCAAAGCGCCTTCGCCGGTCTTCTAGGAAAAATGAACCTAATGGTCAAAGAAAGGAGTCCAATCTCACTCGAGAGAAGCATGAAACTCTCGAGAAACTCCAAATTCTTTCTCATATCGTGTTTTTATGCGTTTCGAATCCTAAAAAGGCGTTTTCTCCGTCGAATTTGTTACCCGCAGTTCAGTTATTGCATGATAGTCTGGTTTTATTTGAGTCGGATTCCAGCTTGTTAATGGAAACAGCTAGCTTGTGTGAGTTGTATTGGAAGGAGAATTTATCGGGTCGAGAAATGCTTATTTCTCAGTCTCTTCCGTTTTTGGTTTCGAGGTCATTGACCTCGAAACGGAAAGTGGATGTGCACAGGGTTTATACTCTGCGTGAGGCCTTCACTTTGTTCGATTTTGAAGATGAGAGTATAGAGGATTTAAAATTGTTGTTGATACGATGTGTGATTGCGCCTCTATATTTGAAAACAGAGGATGGAAGACGGTTTCTCGGTTTTATGTTCGGGTTGAGTATGCAATTGCTGAAGGAGGCGTTGGCGATGATAAGGTCACAAATTCCATTTGGAAGGAAGTCGATTTTGGAGGCGTATGGGGAAATTTTATTCAGGGCGTGGAAAGGGGTTGAAGGGGAATTGAAGGTTGAGATTGAGAATGGGTTTTTGCAGGGCTTGATTGAGGGCGCAATTCATGCAAATTCAGGAGTATTTGCAGCTTCTATTAGGAGGGTTTTGGGAGGGTTTGTTAGTCAAAGGGTTACTGATGGGGTAGAGAAGTTACTTTTTCGGCTTGCTGAGCCTGTAATATTCCGCTCGCTGCAGGTAAGTCATCTCTGCAATGTGAATATTTTTCAAAACTGTATTGAATTATATTGTGCTAGTAAGAAAGAAGAATGATGATATGTAGCTGTTCATTTTTGGATGACATTACAATTATCTTTGTTTTATGCGTGCCAGTTGTTTGTTTGAAAAGCTTGATTAAATTTTTTAATAATTTCACTGGCTGTCTGATAATGCGTCGGGTCTTGTGTGAGTAGTTGCATGACATCTTTGAATGTATTTTAAGACAATGTAGGAAATAGAGGGCCATTGATTGATTTATATCTTCATAGCTCGAAAGTAGGGTTGAAATTTAATGCACTTGTCATACTGGACATGTCAAAATTTAGCTTGATTTGCAAATTTGAAAGCAACTCATATGACGTGATTGGCAGTTTATGTTGAGATATATCATTCATCAATTTGGAATTTTTTGGTTTTTCTGACAAAAATTATCTTGTCGATGGTTTGTTGTCTGAGAATCAACATTTCATCTAAGTTTTGAATTGTGTCCTGAACATATGTAATTATATTGATTGATGTATGTAATTTAAATGCAAAACTAATGAACTAGTGCTTTGTACTTTTCTGACAGGTTGCAAATTCAAATGTTCGTCTCAATTCATTGCATTTACTTTTAGATTTGTTTCCTCTTGAAGATCCTGATGCAACAAAAGAAGTTAAGGATACACTACATGATAAACAGTTATTTTTACTAGAGAGATTGCTCATGGATGATTGTCCAGATGTGAGAGTTGTTGCAGTGGAAGGTTGTTGCCGTGTTCTCCATTTATTTTGGGAAATCATACCTCCATCAACCATTACAAAGATACTTACAAAAATTTGTGATGATATGTCACATGATATATGTAATGAGGTTAGGCTTTCAACATTGAATGGGATTGTTTATTTGCTTGGAAATCCACAATCTCATGAAATTCTGAAAGTGCTTCTGCCGAGATTGGGGCATTTGATGTTGGATAATGTTCTTTCCGTTCGAGTTGCTGTTATGGATCTCCTCCTTCTTATAAGAGATATTCGAACATTCCAGTTTAACAAGGTATTGATAATTCTGAAGTTCCTACTATGCATAGCAGTGACATTCTTTCTGAAGCACTTTCTCCATATTTGTTTTTTAATATTGTTGTTAATTTTCTTTTTGGCTGATGTTGTTCTAATTATAATCCTGCAGGTAGTAAGTTTAGATGTATTATTGCCAAGTCTTGCAAATGACCAACCTCAAGTTGCTCAAAAGATAACAAGATTGCTTATACCATCATACTTTCCCTCAAAAGTAAGCATTGAAGAGGCATGCAATCGTTGTGTTACTCTCATCAAAAGATCTCCCATGGCCGGTGCAAGGTTTTGTGAATTTGCTGTATCAGAAGGGGCATCTCTTAAGTCTCTCATGGAGCTTGTCCAAACATTGATAAGTTTGGTTTTATCAAATGATAAGCTGGAAGCAGATCAAATTGAGGGTTTATTTGCTGCTGCTTCCTATATTTGCAAGGATCTTGTGGGTGAGCCATGTTATAGTAATGTCCTTAAAGAGTTGTTTGCTGGCGGAAAAGTAAAGCGCATGTTTGCTGCTGCACCAACTGGGTCTGCTCAATCATCTGCACTCAACATTTTTTCTGCTGTCTCTCCAGAAGATATGAATGAGCTTGCTGAAGAATGTATGCATCTCATCACTAACTGTAGTGGAATACCGGAGCATGTGGAATTGCAAGCTGAAGTGAGGTCTGCACACAAATTGTTGCTGTCTTGTGATGGTTTTGATGATATGTTTGAGGCTCAAACGAAGCTCTTGCAAAAAACGGCCTATCGCTGCCATGTTAAGTTTGGAATTGAATTGCCAGAGCAGAGAATTTCCCCGGGAAAAAGGAAGAAATGCAAGTCCTCAGCCAAAACTTCAGCGAAGTGGAAACATGTAAGAGGAAAAAGTGCATCTGCTTTTGAGGACGATTATTCAATTGCTGTAGGAATAGCCTGGCAAATAAACGACTTGCTTGCTTCTGAGGAATCTCGAAAAGCTGTACTAGGTTCTCAAGCTTTAGAACTTCCATTCCTTGCTTTAAAGGTCATTTCAGAAGTCAGCATTTTGCAGTGCATCTGCTGTGAATACATGGACATATCTCCTGTTTCAGCATATACAACTCTTGCCTTGCATATGACTCTTCAAAATATAAACATTAGGAAAAATGAATATGCTACTAAGAAGAATGATAAGTCAGGCACTTCATCAACTCTGGAGGCAAGTTGTTTTTTCCTTTTTCTTGTACTATAGTCCCTACAATGATGCAATCCTTTTAGGCTAAAATTACTCTCATAAATGTTGTCTTCACTGCACGACTTATATGAGATTTTTTTGTGAAATAGTGTTCCTGTAGCCGTATAAATATTCACTTGTCTCTCCGAACCACACTTTCAAACTGTTTATGTTAGTTTCTTATAATTCGTTTGCTTGTTTTATAAAAAATGAAGAGGGTCTCCCAGTTGCTTGTAAAATTAACAATACCAAAAACACTGCCATTTTTCTATTATCTTTTGGATGCAAAATTCAGAAAAATTTTCCCCTTTGGATAGACATAAACCTGTCATTTAGAATTGGGTACTTCTTTTTGATATGATAGCTTTCTAAGCAAAATATTGGAAGTGTGTAGAGAATTCATTTAATAATGTTTTGGAAACACGATTAAGATTCAAATTCCGTATGGATGCAACAACAAATTCATTTCCATGCCTAGTAATAATCTCGTGCTGCAGTTGGTGATGAAGAAAACTGTCAGGATGTAACCAGTAGTTGGTTATTTTAGGTCACTCTTGCTTGAAAGCTAAAACAGATCGGTTGGTCTCTTAAAGCAAATGTTTGCTCTCAGTTGTTGTCAGCTTTCTTGTTATATGACCTTGGAGTTTTTGAATCGTGTCATTTATAAGTTCTAACATCAATTTCTCTGTTGCGCTCTTATCATTACTGGCATTATGATTTTGAAGCAGGCTTTTTGATCCCTGGTTAATTTAAGTATGACTGTTTGAACTTTAATAGATTAAATTTTGAACAGGAAATTCTTTACTATTATGCAGATATAATTACAAATTACAGTAATCGTTTAACCTGTATAAACTTCCGAGAACATCTTTCATACTTTCACCTATTTATTTGTCACTATTAACTGCTCAAACATCCGCTTCTACTTTTGGCATATATAAAAAAATTGATTTCACTAAGAAACATGACGTTCTTTCAATTCTTTTCTTTTAAATTTGCTGTTCAGAGGACACTGTTGGATGAGACAACAGATCACCTGCTTAACTGTACTGAGAAGCTGCTTGCATCAGGTGATGCTGGGGCATCTGGCAATATACCTGCCCATCATGGTGAAAAGCAAAGGAAGCCTCGGGCACATGCCTCTAGCTCAAATAATGATGGTGAGTAATAAATGAAATGTGATTAATGTGATTAATGCATTGCTTTGTGGTCTGCTGCTTAATTATAGAATGGTGCCAACTGAGATCATGATAATTTTCAACCTCGAGGTTTTTCAATAAGATACCATCATGCCTTACTTTTATTTGAACATTTCCGTCTTTCTTCTTAAAAAAAAAGGATCATTCTTATAATTCATCCATTGTTTTTTAATATCTAGGATCTCTTCATGATAAAGAGAAGATAATGTCAAATAAGTTGAAGATGCTTACTGCAGTTCTCAAGTTCATTGTTGATTCTGCTGCAATGGGCTTTCTATCTCACATTCAGAGAAGGTGTTTAAGCTTTATGTCATCATATGTCAAACGCGTCATCTTTGTCTTAGGGCAACAATATAGTGAAAGATTGCAACTTAAGGAGGATAATTTGAAAGACAGTATTCTCTGTCTGAAAAGCTCTTTCAGCTATGCAGCCAAGTTTCTCAATCTCATCCTTAAAGACACTACTGAAACTTCACCACCTCCACCAGAAGTTTTTGATCTTGCCAATGATATGCTCGACCTAATCACCTCAATCGAACTGTATTTGGGCTCTGGTTTTGCTGCACGCCTTGCTTCAGCAGTGAAGTCTTGGCTGCCAGATTTGATTCTTGCATTGGGGTCTGGGAGCATACTTAAACGAACTCCAGCAGAACGTACATGTTTGACGTCATTAACTCATGTTAAGCTCCATTTTCCATCATGGCCTTTAATTTTAGCAAAGACTGAGCTTTGTGAAATGAGCGAAGTTAGCCAAAAAGAGGACGATGATACAGTTTCAGAACCAGATGAGAAATTTCCTGTGTTTAAGAAATTTATAGAAATGATACTTTCACTGTTGAAAAGGAATACTATCGTACTTGATGCAGTTGGAGTAATTTTCTTAATCTACACAGTTGTTGGCATGGAAAGAAAGGATTTTGGATTGGTACTGGGACTCCTACATTTTGTCTCTCTGAAGTTAGTTGGTCAAGATGACAAAACATGGAGTGAGTTTGATATGATGCTGAGCTCTCTACCAGACATTTACCCTCAGATTGAGAGAGAAATTGAAGAGCAAAGTGATAAAGATGCAAAGCGAAAATTGCATAGTGCCAGAGCATTGCTTGAACCTGTTTGGTTGTACCATATTTATGAAACTGGAAGGTTTACAGTGATGGAAGAATAGATAGTGTAATCTTCCATAAACAAGCAAATATATAATTAAACAGTTGATTGAATTTAATTTTTATATACCAGACTGGTCTGTTTCAAAGCAGCAGCTTCCCATCATTGGCAGTGAAGCGAAACCTTCGTTTCGGATTCTTGACAACTCAACATAACTTCCGCCACTTCTGCAACAACTCCGGCTAGCCTTTTACTTTCACATCAAAATTCTGACTCAAATAACTTTCCATTTCTTTCTTCTCTTGTTCCAACACCAGAACAGAACAAAACAAAACAAAACAACCAAGAAAGCTGTATTTTGAGGTTGCAATATACATTAGCCAGAGGAAGTTTCTATGCTAATTTCCTAAACTACTGCAATGAAAGTGAGAACAAGAGAATTTATGTTTAGGAATTGAAAGGAAATGATATTTTTCAAATATTAATTGTTGATTCTTAAAAAAAAAAAAAAAGAATAAGAAGTCTATATTAATTGTTTTATAATTGAAAAGTCAACATCTCAACTAGAAGTTAGCTTTAATCATTGTTCATTTATTTTATTATACAAGCAATATGCTCAATTTGTATAATCTACCTATGTGTTTATGGATCTGAGGCCTCCAATTCGAGTCTCAAATCACAAAATTTTTCATTAATTTAATGAGATGTTAAAAGGGATTGTTACTCTCTATTATAACCTGCAATATTAAATAATATAATCAAAGTAATGTGATAATATATAAATATTTATAAGATAATTATATTTTTTTAAATAATAATTAATAACAAAATTAAACAGTAAAACAAAGAGGAAAATTGATTAAATTTTTATAAAATACATTCAAACCGAAAGGTGACAATATTCAAACTATGATTTTGGAGGCTTGAATAAAGAGTATCTGCATGTTGCAAGAGAATCTGAAAAGCCTTGTAATTGATTAATGCATGAATAAAACGACAATTTGGCCTCTTGTGGAAACGACCTAGATAAAGACATTTTTTTTTTACTGATTAAAGTGATTAAATTATTTTTATAAAAATTATGATATTAGTGGTTAATATTAAAAAAAAATTATGAAATATCACACTTAATTTTAATGAATTATAAGCCTAATTTAAAAGAAAGACTTGAATAGAATAACTCCTCAACAATATGTGATTTTTGCAGCAACGCCAAATCTTTCAAAATTAACAATCAAATCTTTAGTTGCAACGATTTGAGACCTTTGGGAGACATTTGACACATTTTAACTATAAAAATCACTTCAACGCCACTAAATTATCATTGGTTTAATGGAACGGATTCATGTTTCATGAACGAATGAGCATAATATTTCCAATCCCTGCAAGTACCAATCAATTTTTTTTTTTTACCATAAATCAATAAAAATTGAAACGATTTTGAGCTTTGTTTAACTGGTTGGTATTTTGAATTTTGATAAGCTTTGGGGAAATACTGAACTGTTATAAATATATAGATAAATGTAGATATTCATTCATCTATTCCACTACTTATAAGTTTTTATATTTAAGTTTAATTTTATTACATCATTTATATTGTAATTTATGGTGAATTTATATATTATAATATATGATAAAGATGAACCCTATAAATAAGAGTTCATATTATTTTATAATATACACCAATAAAATAATAGAAAACTCTCTCTTCTATATTCTTATTATTGTTTTTCTTCTTGTTCTTATTTTTATCTTTATTTTGTTTATTTTTCATAACACGTTATCGGCACGATTCTCTCCATGACACTTTTGATAGTTTTCTTGTTCAAAAGATTTGAAGATCTTTCCCTCGATAACGTTAAAATATTTGAGATTTGAAATTTTTTTTCCTGGTGACATTTCAATTCAGGTATTTGAATAAGTAAATTCTATATTTATATATTATCTTTTTATTTTTCGATACACATCTAACATAAAATTTTCTACTCTAATTTTAATATTTATTTTTGTATATATTATAATATTTTATACTTGTTAAAATATAATTTGAAATAAAAAAATGATTTATATTTGTAATTTTATAAAAGTATAAGTGAAAAAAAATTAAAATAATAATAATAATTATTATTATTTTTAATTTAATCATGTATTGATAATGATAGTAAATTTATTTAATTTGATATTGCAAAGTTATTCTTTTATTTCAAATATGTTGATTTTTGTTAGAATTAACTCTTAATGTGTGAAGAATATTCACAAATAATAATATGTTAATATTTTTCATATATCGAATATACTCTTGCAGTAACAATATCG
>CANXYC010280900.1:0-42933 GCA_948193065.1 Aleurites moluccanus | reverse complement strand
ATCACTAAGGAACAAGAGTACCCAAAAGGTAACAATTCATATATTAAAACATTGGTATCCTCAAATGACTGACTACGGAGCTCTAGAGTATACTCTCAAATACATATTGTATGATAATACCATTTAATGAATATACATAATTATATTTTAAAACAATTACAATATAGACTTCTTGGAAGAACGAGTCAAGAAGCTTGGTCTTCTCTATTAGCTCCCTCGCGAGCTATGCTATCACCTGAAATCTACAGAAGAAGAGTGAGCCTTCAACTTACTAAGATATGAACATCATAATTCAAGAATATGGATATCAAATCATAATCATGGACATACATTTATATACATATATATATAGGTATCAAAGAATCACAAGCTTTTACTTGAAGGAATATGAGTGCTTATAATAATTAGCATTATCAAATCATATCACAAATCGAATCATGGCTCTTGTTTAGAATACAGAATGACCACAAAGAATGGCATTATCAAATCTCTTGTGATAGAACTGATCTCATGTCATAACATACGTATCAGTAGCCTTGCTACCTTAACGTGAACGCATGCTTGGCCATGCATACGCCTAGAGTTCATGGTCCCTTCTAGGTGGAACACTGATAAAAATCCTATCAGCTGTACTCCCAAAGTGCACAATAGATCAATGAATTTACTCTTATTGGGAAGAGCGTTCTATCCATAGGGTCATGTGGTTTCAATCTCATAAGAAGCATATTGGTCGCAAGACAATCAACATATATCATCATTCAATCTAATTTAACAAGCAAGAATTATATGAACTTGATCCAAGAAAAATGATCAAGTCATTTACATTATATGTATTTATATATATATATGGATGAACAATTTAAGACTGCTTGGTCATATTATTTCAAAGAAATAAGAAGCAAATGAAATGTTCATACTTACCTCTTACACAATTTCTCTTAAATTTTCCTTAGCAATTTGTTCAATTCTAACTCCTCAATTATTTTGATTTTGTCCTCCTAAGAAATTTCTCAAATATTCAAAATTAAGATTTTTTCTAAATCAATAATATTTAAAATGATTTCTGAATATTTAACCACCTTAGAGTCTCTATTCTTATTTCCCAACATCAATTTAATTATCTCTTAAAGAAAAATCTGTATTTAATTCGGATTTACTGTTCATGTTACTATTTATGACAGTCCAAACATTTTGATTTCCTTCCACATTAATTACCATTAATGACTTCAAATTGCTTGCAATAAATTCTACACACCCAATATTAATTATTCTAACCAACAGACATAAATAAATATAAAAGAAAATAACCTTGGAAGAAAATTTACCTTATTTCTTCAAAACTGAAATTCCTGAGATTTCTTGCTTAAATCTGATGATTTATGCCTTAATATAAAATAATCTAGAGGTCTAATGCATTAATTTGAGTATTAATGCCTTAGAAAATAAAATGGAACTAATATGAGAAAAGACTGAAATTAATGAAGAAAGAAGAAAGGAAAAATCGTGAAAAACGCTATTGAGTTGCTGGGGTTAAATAGACTACTACCCCAGAAATCTCGCTTGTCAGCTCGCCAATCCGCCTCGGCAAAGCTACTTCGCATATGCTAGCTCGCCATTCCTAGTTCGCACTTCCCAGCTTGCCAAACTGATCCGGCAATGCCACTTCCCTAATTTAGCTCGCATATGTCACCTCGCATATGCTGCCTCGCCGAACTCTCCTCGCATATGCTGCCTCGCCGAACTCTCCTCGCATATGCTGCCTCGGCAATGCCACCTCGCCTCTTTGCTAACTTGCTTCGCCTATCTCCCTCTTCACCAAATCTTGCTCGCGAATTGCCTCTTCGCACATTCCCTCTTCGCATAATGCTTTTTCGCAAAATGCCTCTTCGCATAATGCCACCTCGCCTTTCCTCTTCGCCAAAACCTTTTCACACATGCTACCTTGCATATGCCTCTTCGCCAATTGCCACTTCGGAAATTTCATCTCGCCACTTCACTATCTCACATTGCTAGCTCGCAAAATGCCACCTCGCATTTTGCCGGCTCACCATAACCAGATCCTACTAAGCTAAAACTCTCCCTCGGCAACTTATACTTAACCAGCTCGCAATTGAGCTACAAATGTCCAAACTTTTTGATTCTTTTTGCCACTTAAAATAGACATATAAAGGCTCAACATATCCAAAATTTAAATCACAGAGACAACCACACAGACCATGGTGACTCTCTAAATATCATCCAGACTTACTGCCCCAAAAATCCATCCGAACAATCCTGATATTCTCCACTCTCCACTGAGTTATACTTATCCAAAAATCCTGAAATTTTATAGCCAATAACACAACAAATAAAAAAACATTTTTTATGTTTATACCTTTGGTTCAGTCTGTCTCAGTCATTCCCAGAAATTCCAAACAGACAAAAACTTCCTGCAGAAATACTTAACCAAACCAGTTCTGCTTAAAGAGACATAACTCCCCCCACACATAGAATTTTGTAAAGCCATTTTACAGAATTATAAATGAGACATAGATTCACAACTTTTATGTTTTACACTTTACCAAATTATTTCTCTAAGAACATGCAATCAACCTCACAATTTCCAGCAACCAGAAATTTCTGGATTCCTCAAAACATTCATATCCTTTATTAATTTAAATTCGTCAATTACACAATAAATAAAATATAACAAAATGGCAGATATTACATATCCACCAGGTAGATTTTTAACGATTTGTCAAATCGCTCAAGTATGATGTTCTAATGTATAAACTAACTTTATTTATGCTTAAACAACATATATTAAAGGTTATATAAATGAAATTTGAGGGTGTTACAACTTCTTAATATTAATGAATCTCAAGCACGCTTGAAGTGTGAAAGGCTATTGATTATAAGGATAAAAATTATCGAAAGAGAAAAATAATGAATAATAAAGATAATTCTATTGAAAATGCAGATACTAACATAGATACACTTCTCGAAGAAATACAGATACCTAAAATTAGTAAAAATGAAGAGATTGATAAATTATGTTAGTTATATAAAAAGATAGAATCAAAATGAAATTATTATTGATTACTGTTTTATATATAGTATAACATATTTTTATGAACAAAAATAATGATTTTGAACCACGATCTATTCAATAATGTTGAAATAAAGTTGATTAAATAATATGGAAAGATATAATACAAGCAGAATTAGATTTTCTTGAAAAGCATAAGGTTTTCGGACCAGTAGTCAAAATACTAGAAGATGTGAAAATATTAGATACAAATAGATTTTTATGCAAAAAAAAAAAAAATGAGAAAAATAAAATTATAAAATACAAAACAATATTTGCTACACAAAATTTTTCGCAAAAAATCTGAAATTAATTACGAAGAGATACTGTTCTGTGGTGGATGTAATAATATTTTAATACTTTATTAATATAACAATGCAAGAAAGACTTGATATGCACCTAATGAATGTAATCACAACTTACCTATATGACTCAATTGATAATGATATGAAAATTCCTGAAGGATTTAAAATATTAAAAAAATATAATTTAAGTTCTCGAGAAATTTATTCAATTAAATTACAAAAATCTTTGTATGGATTAAAATAATTTGGGCTCATATGGTAAAATCGCCTTAGTGAATACTTGTTCAAAGTATAATATAAAAGCAATACTATAGAGAAATTTATATATGAATTTGCCATAATTATTGTATATATTGATAATTTGAATATTATTGGAATTTCTGAAAAACTTCTAAAAGTAATATATTGTTTGAAAAAGGAATTTGAGATGAATTATTTTGAAAAAATAAAATTATATCTCGATTACAAATTGAACATTTGGCAAAAGAAATATTTATCAGTTAACTTATACACAAAAAGCCAATTTATAATTTTATGTACAAAGCATATTCATTAAATAGTTAAATAGTTGTTCGGTCACATAATGTGAATAAAGACTTTTTTTAATTAGAAAAGATAATGAAGAAATTTTTGTTTCTGAAATACCATATCTTATGCAATAGGCGCACTAATAATATTATAAAAGAATGACTAAATTGGTGTTCCATAAATTCGTTCAAGTGACAATCTAACAGATTTGTTCATTAAAGTATTACCTACAACAATATTCAAGAAATTAGTTAACAGTATTAAAATATGACGCCTTAAAGATTTTCAGTGATATTACAAATAGGGAGAATTTAGCGTTGTACTTTTTTTTCTTAACCAAAGGTTTTGTCCCATTAAATTTTCCTGGTAAGGTTTTTAATGAGACAATATACTATTTATAATACATTAATTTTGAACTCTTTCCTTTACTAGTTTTTTTCCCATTGGATTTTTACTAGTAATATTTTAATGAGACATATTCTTTATAAAGATAAACATTGAAGGGGGAATGTTATAAATATATAGATAAATATGGATGTCCATTCATCTATCTCACTACTCATAAATTTTTATATTTAAATTTAATTTTATTGCATCATTTATGTTGTAATTTATGGTGGATTTATATATTGTAACCTATAATGGAGATGAACCCTTTAAATAAGAATTCATATTACTTTGTATACACACTAAGAAGATAACAGAAAACTTCATCTTCTACATTTTTATTATTGTTTTTATTATTGTTTTTGTTCTTATTTTTACTTTGTTTATTTTTCATAACACTCCTATATCTCTCTTTTTATTTATTGAATATTATAAAATAATATGAAATTTTTATATTAATATATAAAAACATTAATCTCTCTATACTCACTATTGTATTTTTTTTATAAATTTATATAATTATAAGTATTTAATAAATATAAAATAATTAATAGAGTATTAAATATGAAAGTGTAAGACTTTTTTTTTTTTTTAATTATATATGTATACTCTTAAACATGTATTTTATTTATTTTTTAAATTGAGAAAATAAGAAATTTCTTTATTTAACACTTAAAATAACTTTTAAATAATATTATTTTACCCTTAACAACTAATATCTTTCTTATCTCTTAAACTTCTAAATAAAAAATATTTATCAATCATTTCATTTCATTTCATTTTTTTTTCTTACCGCATTGATTAAATATTGTCTGTGTCTTCTCACACAAAAAACTTCTAAAAAAGCCATAATTAGCTGATAATTTTTTATTCTCAACTACTAACTCGATTGTTTAATAAATTAAAAAAAAAAATTAATTCCCAACGGTTGTTAGACACTCCAACAACAATTGTGAATTACAAAAGTTTTATTTCAATTTTTTTTCCGTATTAGCTAATAAAATCTCTATAAATTAATATTTAATAAATTAATAACTTATATTATATAATAATTTTTTATGGGTCCTAACTTAAATTAATAGACTAATTTAATATTTTAATAAATTATAAAATAATACTTTTTTAAAAATGATTGTATAATTATATGATCTCATTCATATTATAAATTAATAATTTGCCAATATTATACATATAATAAATTATGATATTTACTTTATTAAAATATGACTCTAAAAACTATTTTAAATTAGGGTTGCAATCAAGACGAGTCGAGCCGAACTTTAACTTTCTCAAACTCAAACTCATATATTTTTTTTTTTCAAAACTAGAATTCAAGCTCGAACTTTAAGTCAAATTTGAAAATCATGTTCAAACTTAACTTATTTAATTATTAGACAAGCTCGAGCGAACTCGAGAGAGTTTAAAAGCTTGTTTATAGATTATAATTGAGCTAGATTTGAGCTTCACTCATTTTGAAACTCGTTTATCACTCGTTTATGACTGATCAGAATACTCAACTTTCTAAATATTGATTTTTAATAAAATAAATATAACAAAAAAAATACTTAAAACTAACATAAAAGCAAAATAATCCAATTTATATATAAAAAATCAATCATAAAATTTAATATTATACATATTTCAAAGATAATTAATAAAAAAATATTTTTAAAAATTAAAATATTAGATTATATATTATTAACAAAATCTAAATCTAAAACTCTAATATTATTAAAAAAATATAATTATAATTATATAATATTTATTTAAGACTTATCTATCTTTGAAGAATGTAATGTAATATTAATTTTGAAAAAAAGAACAATTATATATTATCATCAAATTATTTACTTATATATTTTATATATTTATACTACTCGATTATTCTAATAATTAAAATGTATATGACTTATGAATTAAATGATGAACATTATATTTTATTGTATGAAAATGTAATAATAAATTTTCTAATAACGAGTAATTTTTATTAAAATTGAAAATACAATTAAATATATAATTAATTTTTTTTTAAATATTTAAAGTGTACATATAAAAAAATTAAAAATATATGTATTTTAGTCAAATTGAATTACCAAAAAAATTATAAAAATGTTAAAATATATTTTTTAGAGTACTAAAATTGTTAGGCTAATAATAATAATAATAATAATAATAATAACAATAATAATAATCATTGAGCTGTTCGCGAGCCTATTAATCGAGCTATTCGCGAGTCTATTCACGAGTTTATATTCGAACTGTTCATTAGTTTAATCGAACCAAATTTATTTTTGCTCAAACTCGATTTATTTATTCATCGAGTCTTGAAGTAAGATTCAAGTTTGACTCATTTATAAAATGAACCGAATGCAAATAAGCTTTTTTTCGAGTCGAACACCAAGTCACTCACAAACAAGTTGGCTCATTTGCAACTTTATTTTAAATCTAAATAATTATACCAACATGTTTTTTCCACTTCATTTAATTCATATTCAATTTATCATATATTTTTCTGTTCAAATTAATTAGTTTATATTTATTTGATCACATATATATTTTTATTTTATTTCAATTAATTTATTTGAATCACATATTTTTTTATTTTATTTTAATTAATTTGTATTTAATTGATCACATATTTTTTTTCAATTCATTTAATTTATATTGAATTAATTATAAGATTTATAAAACACATTGAGCTTTTAGTTGATTAAATATATATTTATTAAATTGTAAATACTTTTTTTAATTAGTAAATTAATAAATTATTACTTTATTGATTAATTAACATTTTTTTAATTAATAAAATTTATGAGTCCAACCATATTAATTTATAACTATAATTGGTAATAAAAATTTTGATGATATAACTCATACTATAAATTATTATTAATAAAATTATTTTTTCTCAAATTAACTTTTATATGATTTTTTATTTATTTATTGTTCTTTAAAATGATAAATAATTAATTATTAAAATATTATTTATAAAATTTGAAATAACGATTATGATATGATGAGAAATAAAAATAACTATCAATAATATGAAAACAAATATATATAGGGGTTATATTTTTCTCTATAAATAAAAAATAAAATAAAAAATTCTCATTCTCTCTCTTTAAAACACTATATCTTTACATTCTCTTATTTTCTCTATTATAAACTCACTAATTTAAACATTAGAGTTTCTCATCGAGACAATTTCGGTGAGTCTCTAATCTTTTATTATTTGATTTCAGGTCATAAATCATGCTCATAGAAGCGATAAACCTCCATTCCAAGTATTTGATGATTTATTTCATATCATATTATATTCATATTAATTTTTTATCTAACCGCTAATATTTATCAATTAATATTTCCCTGTCATTAGCTCTATAATTATTACCAGCTATTAGTTAAAGGAATAGTTAAGCCAAATATATATCCTTGGAATAATTAAGCCAAATATATTTCCTTAAGTTTTTATAATACGAGATTAAAAATGAAATTTTCATTTACGTTTTTGAGATGAAGAAATAAGTTTTTCTTTACCTTTTTAGTGATCTAATTTGATTTGAATTTAAGACTTTTAAATTATAAATTAAATTATAACAAACTTTATATAGACTTGTATTTTTTTTTTTAACTTAGGACTTGTGTATTTTTTTTTAATGTATTTATATTATTTGCATTTCTTTTTTTATTTGGGATGCAATAATGCGTAAAAATCTTAGATGAATTTAGTCCATTACACAAATTATGGACTAATAATGACAATTAACAATGTTAAGCAATAATTATTTCATGAGGTAAATTTAATAATTAACTACTTATCGTGTAGTGTAAATTATAATTAACACGTTCATGCATTAAATCACCATTGATTAGTTTATAATCTGACTTATTGAATAAGATTCATTTAAAAATTTCTCGTAATTGTCCTTTTCAACAGGGACGAAACTAGGTGTTGATGGAGGGGGATCATATTTTAAAAAAATTATATATATATATATAACAAAAAGGGAGAAAGAGGCAGAAATAGATCGGTGAAAGAGTAGAGATGAAATGAGAGTAAACCCAACGACCATAGCTACCCACACTTTCCATTTCTGGCCGAAAATCAACGACCCACTAGGAAACACTATCATTTGCATTTTTAGCTTTGACAAACATGGAAATTTTGAGAAAGAAAGAATGGGGAAGAGAGAAAAAGAAGGAATGCACTCAAGATCTATATATTTCAACTTTTTTTTTTTTTTGAAGTCTTGAGTTTATTTTTATAGGGAAATTTTCATGGTTGAGGTTAGTATTCATAAATAAAGTTTTAATTTGAGATTTTGTGCATTTCAATTTTATTCAAATATTTTTCTCATATAAATTTCAAGTTATTTCCTTTTAACCAATAATAAAAATGAAATCTATGAATATAAGTAATTATAGAAACAGTATAGGACCAAAAAATTTTAATGATATAGATTTACAAGTGAGTTGAAGTTAATAATTAGTATTCTTCAAATTTGAGTTTGTTTCTCTTAATTAAGCTACTGCTTTTATTTATTCTAAGTTTTGTGAGTTTCAGATATATAATACATAATATTTTGTTTTTGTGTAATACTCTATTTTTGAGCCTAGGCAAGAGGTTGGGCGAGGAGTTGGGTGGCATTCCAATCAGGGACAACAATGAATTTATTTGGGTGGGTAATTAGGTTTAGATCGAAGGACATGAGCTTTTTGAAAATTAAAATGTGAGTTTCTTTACTATGAGCAGTAGTGTTGTTTCAGATATCGTATTCAAGCTTGAAAATTAATGTTTATTTGTTTTTTCTTTTGCATTTTTTATGATGATATGATCTTTCATTGTCTATATTATATATGTGTGAAATATTTTGAATTTTAGAGTGGTTCTTGAAATTGTATCTGGGTTTTATTGTTTGTTGCGATTATAGTTTAGTTTCTGGAAATTGTGTTTTTTAGTTATTAAATTATAATTTTTAAAATTTGATTTTGTATAAAGAGATCATGACTTGAAATTGTTTATGTTCTTAGATTCACAAGAACATAGTCTGTTAATGACTTTTGAATGAAAAAATATTTTTGATTATTTAGTGTCATCTTTACTGTTTCTGTTGGCTCATTAACATAGCCTCTAGTTTTTCATACTCTCTTTCAATATGGAGATTTAAAAGTGAGGTAACCAAATGGTTTTGCTGCTTTAATGATGGTCCCTCTATAAAAATTCCTGGCTCCGTCCCTGCTTTTTAGTAAGATCAATTATGGAAAATATATATATATATATATATATATATATATATAATAAGAAAAAGAAACAAAGAAACTTAATAGGGTGTGGCAAAGAGATACAAGCATAACTCTAAATGAGAAAGTACTGAACAGTTGCTACAGCAGCATAAGTAACAAGAGGAACACCAAAATTTTGGATTTGAGTTTTAAAGGCTGAAAGCAATTTCACATCATGTCAAATTTTATTGGTTTGAATTAGTATCTTTTAATATTTAAGTGGAATTTTCACCTGGACATGAGTGGTAATGCTTGGCAAATCTGTACACTACTTGGACCTAATTAATATATAAACAGAAAGCAATTTTCGAACACAGATTTACTGCAATCAACAAATTCTACCAGAACTCCATAAATGAATATGCAAGATTACAAATACAAGAATAATGTAGTAATACACATTGACTGTGTCTTCACCCACCATCCATTTGATGAAAAAAATAGTTGCGCTTTCATGGTATCAAATGATCACTCTCAGTACTCAGTATTACTACTTGCTAAAACAAATTAACCTGCATTTGAATAGTATAATAAATCCAGTTCTTGAAAATGTCTAATTCGCTCAAATATCTATCAATTTTGATCATATATCCCTTTTTGCTTAATTTGAGAACATGAAATCTGCTCTTCAATTCTTTTGGCCCTCTTTCTCGCTCTTGGCCATTTCTTCACTGCTTGAAGAGGAAGGATTTAGCCCATACTCACTTGTGTGACCATATTCACTGCTTGTATATTCTTGGCTATTGTTGTTCATTACCACCTTCCTAAACTTCCTCATATCTGCGCTATATGCAGCACTATCATACTCAGAACTATTAGAAACAGAGCTGAAAGCATTGCTTTGGCCTCCAGCTTTCACCCCTTCATTCAAATGATCTAGCGAGGCATTGCCTTCTAGTGCTCGAACAATCTGTTTCATGTATGTTAATCCTTTATTATCATAAGCATAACAAATGAATTAATGCCATTAGATTAGTAACTCGGTAACTGAAGAGTCTGTTTGACAATGAACTGTTGAAGAAAAACAGGGTGAATTAATTTTTCCAACAGCATTTAAAATGTTATTTTGTTAGAAGAACACTTTCAATCTTAATGCCAAATTAACATGCTCTAGCTAATTGATTAATTTCTTGTAAATAATTAAACACTTTATTAAGAGATTTTGTAATTACTTGGCTCATTTTTGGGCGTCTTCTGGCTGAATGCCTAATGGATGCACCAGCACAAGCTACCATTCGTGCCATTTCGTCAAGATCATAGTTGCCTTCCATACGCGGATCTGCCAACCCAAGAAAGTTTCCACTCTCCACAGAACTAGCACATAAAGGCCTGGCCTGTTGATGCATAAAGCCAATTAGTTACATTTTTAATAATCTTCAATATACTAATTACATAGTGAGATTGTAAATTACGAGTAAGTAGGAAGAATAGTTTATATTTCTAATACTCACCCAGTCTACTAGACTCTCATCCAAGTCTGAATTGATATCCACAGGACGGCGTCCGGTTATGAGTTCCAATAACATTACACCAAAGGAGAAAACATCAGATTTCTCAGTGAGCTTGCCACTTGATGCATACTCAGGAGCCAGGTACCTTCAATGAATCATCATATTAATTAATTAATCCCATTAATAATAATGAAACTAATTAATTAGTTAATTAATTAACAGATTCTAACCCAAACGTTCCCATGACACGAGTTGACACATGAGTATAGTTGTCTGAATTTAGCTTAGCCAACCCAAAATCTGCCACCTGATTTAATCGTAATTGATCATGGAAATAATTATTAGCTGAAAACATTCAATATCTAAACAAACCCAAAATTTTGAATCAAATATACATTTAGATGAACAAATATACCTTAGCTTCAAAATTGTAATCAAGCAAAATATTTGCCGCTTTAATGTCTCTGTGGATAATGCGAGGGTGACCTGCAAGCATGTATTGAACATATTATAAAATGACAACATCTATGGAGAGGGGGAGATTTATTTATTTTTCAGTTAATTAGGAGTTTCTGGAATTTGCATTCTCAGCTTCTGAATCCTGTAAACAACTCCAGTATTAGCAGAACAAAGAAATTTACTGATGACTTACAATCTTCGTGCAAGTAAGCAAGTCCTTTAGCTGATCCGAGGGCAATTTTGAGCCTAGTGGACCAATCCATGGTTGGGCGACCCTTACCTGCAAAATATAGAAGACCTAAGGCTTTGTTTGGTACTGAAAAAAAAATTAAATAAGGTAAATGAAGAGAAAAAAAAATGAAAGAAAAGAATTCAAATTTTCATTATGTTTTTTGAATTTTCTATTTACATAGGATGAAAATATAAATTTATTTATGAGACATTTATCTATTTAACTTCATTAGTAACTTGAAAAAAAGACTGACATTTTTATAATTTGCGTTAAAAATACTTTAAAATCTCTTATTTCTCTTCATTTCTCCTCAAAATGGAGAAAAAATTTATTCTTTTAAAACTTTAATGAGTTCCTTTTTTTTCCTTTCTCGGTTTAGGTAATAAAATTCCTTCAATTTCTTCTTTTCTCTTAATTTCTCTCAAAACAAACATAACCTATAACCTAAAAAACTAAGAGAATAAATAAGAGAGGGATTTGATCAGAGAATTTGTACCATAAAGGTGATGTTCAAGGGTGAAATTGGGCAAAAACTCATAAACGAGCAGCCTTTGACCACCAGCTATGCAATACCCAACAAGAGATACAAGATGACGATGATGGACACGGCTGATAATCTCAACTTCAGCTTGAAATTCTCTATCTCCTTGACCACTTCCAGCTTTAAGACTTTTCACTGCAATTTCTTTGCCCTTAGATAATACTCCTTTGTGCACATACCCGAACCCTCCTTGGCCTAATAGGTTAGCTTGAGAGAACCCGTTAGTTGCTGCTGCTAGCTCCTCGTAGCTGAAACAGGAGTGGGAGAACCCGAGAGCCACCGATGGGTGTGGAGGAGGCATAGCTGGACCATGTGGATCTGAGAAATTTGAGCTCATATCACTACCAGATACAACTGCACCAGGAGGAGGTTGGTGCGGACCTGCTGGTTGCGGTGCCGATGGTGATTGCCAAGCTCCATGAACACCAGGAGGTGGAGGTAAGTTACCCATTTGATCATTGTTATATTGGTTCCCCATCTGCCAATTTTTTCCAGGAGGGCCAGGACGTTGAGGAGTTGGAGCGTAATAATTACCACCTGTAGTTTCACATTAGCCATTGTTCATTTAGAAATGGGAAATTCTTAAAAGTATACAATTCTGAGGATTTGAACTGCTGACTTCCTATGTTAAAATACAAGGGCATTGTTATAGTAATTAATAAACTATGAGGGTAAGTTTGATGGTAGACAGTAATGTAACGTAATCAAATGAATATATTAGGTTCCATTACAAGTCTATTAGATGTATCCTAAATATGTACTAGTCTAAAGGCATTGAACATGTTACCATTGAATCGGGGAGATTGGTCGATGTAGTAATCATATTCTAATCTCTTCTTCTTTTTCTTTTTGCTAGAACACAGATATACAAGCGAACAAAGCAACAACATTCCAGCCACCCCAACCACCACTCCAATTACAATGGGTACAATGTTAATTGAACTTGCATTTTTGTTTGAAGAAGAATTATTTGGTGTTAAAGATTTTGGTGGCGGCGGTGAACTATAGGATTTAGATGACGATGGAGGTGTTGGTGGTGAAGAGTTCTTATTATTGTCATTATTTTTTGGTGGTGGTGGTGAAAAGTTCTTATTATTGTCATTATTTGGTGATGGTGGTGGTGAATTTTTGTTAGAAGAGGAAGGTGGTGGTGGTGAAGAAATCGATTTGGGTGGTGGAGGCGGTGAAACATTCAAGTTATTTGGGGGTGGTGGAGTATTATCTGAAGGAGGGGGTGGTGATATTGAGTTATTATTTGGTGGTGGTGGAGATGAGGGTGGTGGAGATGAGGATGGTGAAGGAGAAGATGGTGGTGGTGGTGATGATGATGATGGAGGTGGTGAATTTGACGATGGAGGAGGAGAAGTTGGAGAATCTGGTGGTGGGGCGGAAGCCATTAAGAAAACTTTTGACCGATATTATTCTAAATTGATATCGGATAAATTCCACCGCTCCTCCAGATGATCTCTCTTACAACTCCTAATAATGAAAAACATGAATATTTTAGCAAAATAAATAATATTTAACAAAAATAAATAATATTAATTAATTAAAAAACAATAATATATCATTAATCTTAATTAATCAATACTTAAAACTAGTAATTAATTATGACAAAAGAAAACTAGTAGTTCATAGATAATTAATAGTATGCATAAACATAGAAATTAATCTTAAAAACAATAAGATCAAGAATGCAAAGGTAATTAATTAAGTTGTAATAGTCTTAATCACTACAACTAATTTATTTTAGCTCATAAAAATAATTTTTTTACTAATAGTTGTGTTCTTGTTTGTGTGAGAGAGAGAGAGTACCTATGGGATTAGAAAGGTAGAAGGTTTCTCAAAATGTGGAAAGAAAAGGTCTTGCATGGTAATAGAGTTACAAGAAGAAAGGGAAATCCATGTATACCTCACAAAAACACCTCCTACAAAGGAGGATTTTTCTTGTCTTTGACACTTGGTTTTTTCATATTTTCCCTACTTTTAGGCCACAAAACACATCCTAGTTTAGTCCTACAATATGTGTCTACTTGGCAAACTGTGATTGGATGTTCAAGTTAAGTTAAAGAGGGAACACCACAGTTGATTCAGTTTCCCCTCAATAGATGACACATTGTTTGTTAATTAGTTGTCTTAGGCTTAGCTCCTAGTCATCTTCCTCCTTTTTTGGTTGGAGTTTGTTTGTTAACAAATTTTTAACCATTTTATGGTTTCGTGAATGTACATTTGTCATCACTCTCCTTCTAAAACGATTCAAACTTTTTCTTTTTCTTTTTTCTTTTTATTTCTTCATATATAATTTGGTAGAAATTATTTATCTTAATTCTTAATTAACTATATTTTTATTTTCTTCACAATTATGAAATTTAATTTCATCTTATTGATTCAATCGAAAAATTTAAAAATTGAATTAAGTTGATTTTATTAAAAAATCTCTAAATCGAGCAAAATTTATTAACTTGACTATAATTCAAATGGGTTGACTAATTCACAAGCTAAATATTCAAGCTTATTAAAAAAAAAAATCTCCATTACACCATAAAAATTCTCATACTGTAAAACCTTTATAAATTAATACATAATAAATTAATAATTTTTATTATATAATAATTTTTCTATTCTTGACTTAAATTAATAAATAAAATTAATGATTTTAATAAATTAATAAAATAATATATTTTTTTTAAAATTTTACATAATTATATAATCTCATTTATATTATAAAATAATAATTTATTAATATTATATATATAATAAATTATGATATATATTTTATTAAAATATAACTCTAAATTATATTTTAAATTTAAATAATTATATCCACTTATTTTTTTATTCATTTCATTTAATTCAAATTCAATTAATCAAATATTTTTTTTTTATGATCAATTCATTTAATTGATATTCAATTAATCGCATATTTTTTTATTTCATTTTAATTAGTTGATATAATTTTTTTAATTAATTTATATTTAATTGATCATAAATATTTTTATTTAATTTATATTCAATTAATAAAAAAATTAATAAAATATAATGAGTTTTTAATTAATTATTGGCAATTTGTGCAGTTTGATACCTTAGGTGTTGGTTGAAGTAGAAGCTTTGTAGAGCAGTAGCTTTGTGTTTTGTTGGGCTTCTGGCTCCTTTTTCTTGTTACCAATATATATATATACTGTAATTAATAAATTATTAATTTATTAATTAATTAATTTTTTTAATTAATAAAATTTATAAATTTCAATGATATGAATTTATAAATATAAATTTAATATTATTCTGAAATAATTTTTAATTATTTATTTAATCACCTTTAAAATTGAAAAATAATATCAATTCAATTTTATTTTTTAAGAATTACATCCATTGAATTTAATATGTCTTAAATCTATCAAATTAACAAATATATGAATTGTAGTTTGTACCACAGTATAATTATTATTAATATGAATACTCAAAATATTTAAGGTAAATTATAATTTAGTCTTTGAGTTTTGGAATGAAAAATGAAGTGATCCATATATTATGTGAAATATATGATTTAATCCCTGAATTTTCACTCTGTAAAACTATTTAGTCCTTCTGTTTATTTTTTTTACTTTTTCCGTTAATTATTAAGTGAAATGACTAAAATACCCTTATTCACTATTAAATTTTCTATTACCTACCACTATTCAAATTAATATTTTTCCTTTAAAAATCTTTAATTTTCTTCTATTTTTTAACTCTAATTTAACAAGTGAAAAAAATTAAAACTTCTACTAGGCTAATGAAAACCAAGAAAAAATAATATTAAAGGAAAATTATACTCTAATAATTTATTCAAAATAATTTAATAATTAACTTCAATAATCAAACAAACAAACCAACAATTCAATTATCCAACAAACAAACCAATAATCCAATTATTCAACAATAACAAATCAAAGGCTACAAAAAGTCACCGCCACCACTGTCAAATTTTAAAATCACCTCGAAATCTTCACTGTCAAAGAAGAAGATGGAAATGACGAAGAGAAAGAAAGAGGAAAGAAAAAGAAAGGAAATGAGAAAGAGAGGGACAAGGGATAACAAAAATGAAAAGATGAAGAAATTAGGAGAATATTAATAAAGATACAAAGAGGTTGTTGAAGAGAAGAGGTAAGGTAGAGGAGGTGTAAGGATATTTGGGGATATAATTTTATTTTATTTTTATTTTTAATTTATTTTTAACTGAAAAAATAAAAAAAATGAACAGAAAGACTAAATAATCTTACAAAATGAAAATTAAGGAACTAAATAATATATCTTACATAATATAGGGACCACTTTATTTTTTGGACTAAAATTTATGAACTAAATGATAATTTGCCCATATATTTATAATGATTTGAAAATTTTATTTTTAATTATTATTTAATAAATATCTTAATTATTGTTTACTTATAATTTATATTAATTTATTTACTTTATATTGATATATTTTTATTTATCATATTTTTAATATATGATATTAATTATAATATATTTTATATAATATTTAATTTAATTACAATTTAATTTTCAGTTTGATTCTAATTAAAATTTTAATTTGTAATTCTCTACTTTTTATCAGTTTAAGAGTTGGATCTATTTTAAAAGTCTTAATTTCCTTTCGATGAAATTTAAATTTTAACATTCATTTTTAAAATAGAAATCATAATAATATATTGAATTATATAATAAACTCTCCTTTAATAATCTTCACCAAATTGTTTTATTCTTTTTACTAATGGATTACTTGTGTAATGTGCCACTAATTAGTAGTACGCAAATCTAGTTAATATGAAATTTAATAATCTAATGTCTATATTATATTTTTAAAAATAAAAAGGAATTAAAGATTTTCCTCCATATGCTAAGGGATATGTCATAGCTTCGATTGGAAAAAAAAATTATTTAATATAAATAATTAAAAAATAATTTCAATTAATTTTTATAATTATGTTATATTATATTATTTTGCAATCTATATTGTATTTCTCATGTATTAAGTGCAAGTTTTAATTTATCTTTTTAAGTGAATTTTAATTTAATAAATATATTACTGAATAATTTACAATTAAAAAGCGTTAAAATTTTTAATTTAAGTAGTAAATGATATTAAATTTTAATATATATATATATATATATATATTTTCATATTGAGAGTATGCACCAATAGTACAATAGTTGCACACCCAAACCAGAAATCCACTAGCCTGCAAATTCAAAATGAACATCAACTTGCCCCCCTAATTTCTAAAACAGTTGTTCTTTCAAATTCAAAATTTTCAACAATTTACCCAACACACCTATAGCATTTGTTGTTTTAAATTCAAAATCTAAATCAACATCAACTTGCACCCCAACTAATTTCTAAAACTAACATTTAAATTGAAAATATTTATAGAGAAATTATTAGATAGCGCAATAACATATTAATTAATCATATAAAAATAAATCTATATGTAATTAAAATAAAGATACTTAAGCTCATTTCATTTTTATGTGAGTAAAAAAATTATATATCAATTCTACCTTCTACCTAATAATTTCTCATGTATATAACTTTAAACCCGTAATCCTGTTTCTTCCCTCCATATATATATATATATATTGATTGTGTTCAAATTTGGAGAGTGTCCACCTCATTATTCAAATTTTATGATTTTCATGTTGCAATCTTCCTAAATGGGAAAGATAAGTTATAAACATCCAACATAGACGTTCAAGGTCATAGTTAGCTTGACTCGATAATGAAATTTCTAAAACAGTTAGAATCATTTACTATCTTCTTTAACAAATTTACAGCCTTCAAATTCAACCATTGAAATAACTCAAATATGTTTAACATTTTATTTGAAGGAACAGCTTATAATAGTGACAAGACTAGTTAACAATAATGAGGTAGTGCCTATGAAGAAATCAAACACAACCTGAACAAATCAAGCAGTTTACAGAAAGGCACCGGAATCAATACCAATTAACAAATTTGTTTCCCACAAACGCTAATGTACAGTATAATCGCATACATATGAATAAGAATGGAAACAAAGAGGCCAAATCATTTATAAGAGACTTGTAAAGATAAGATTGTTGATGCTGACGAATCAACCCGTAATTTAGCACTCACATCCAGTTGATCTGGGCTGACTGCTGCTTCCAACATCAATGGTTTCTGGCAAGTATCTTCACCATAAAATTGCCACCAGAAGCACAAAACCCAAAAAAGTGGTATCAGTCTCATTTTAAAACGTACAAGCAGAAAATATAAATCACAATGATATCGGTGGCTATAGCGTCTTCAAATACAATGCTTATCTACCTTGTATTGAATCAATGTTTTAATATTCTGGTAGCTAATATGAATTCTGACATTATACCAAAAGAGAACAGAGATCTTTCAGAACTGTTTATTACAACAAATATTTGGGGACAACATGAAATTAGTTTAGAGGTATTTTAGTTTGACATATTAATTCAAATTTTTATCAAACCAGCATAGCAGCAAGACTAGTTGATGTGCATTACTAAATAAAACCAATCATCATGAAACAACAGCTGAATAAAGTGGTGTGCAGATGAAAATGGTTAGTTCTGTAACTTACATCTCCTCCTCCTCCCCACTCTTCAGGGCATTCTTTGCTATGCATTGGAAAGCTTCTTCGACATTAATGCCTTCTTTGGCAGAGGTCTCAAAGTATGGGATATTTCCTTTTGAGGCACACCAAGCTCGTGCCTTTTTTTCTGAAACCTGGAGTTAACAAGAAGCAATAGTATTATTGATTTAAACAGGTTATGAATATGCAAATTCAAGTGTACATTGCAGCAAAATCAAGAAGATTCATACCACTCTACTATTTCCACTATCCACATCAATCTTGTTTCCAAGAACAACAAATGGGAAATTCTCAGGATCTGAAGGACTTGCCTGCAGAAAGATAAATTTGTACATGGGTAAAATTATCAAGAAAACAACAGATAAAATCATGGATTCTGTTCAATATCATTAAAAGTAAATTTGCAGATAAATAAAAGAATACCTGAATAAGGAATTCTTCCCTCCAGTTATTAAGATTGTCAAATGATTTCATTGAATTAACATCGTATACAAGAACACAGCAATCAGCACCACGATAGAAAGCAACACCAAGGCTTTGGAATCTTTCCTGTCCAGCAGTATCCCAGATCTGCCAAACCAACAAAATACTAAATGTTTAGGTCTAGCAATTCAGCAAATATATTAAGTAGATTAACTCGCAATCCAGTGGAAGGCAACAAGCCACAAAACTTCATTACCAGCAGAAGACACATGGAATTAATTTGTGCTGAACATATTTTAGATGAGTAATTGATGCAAGCAGAAGCAACATACAGCCTTAGCATGCAAAATACATTCCATGACCAACTTAGAACAAAATGTCCCACAAGGGAATGCAACTATCAATCAGAAGAGCAACTGAAGGCAATAAACCTGCCTCTTGACACACTCTAGTGCCCAAACACCACCTAGAGAATTTCTTTCTGGGAATCATCAACACCCACTGCCTGTTTTGACACTTTAATGACCCCCTTGCCAAACATCGATGCAAAGGTTAGATTTCACTATCTCTATCTCCAAGCTCAAACGTGGCCCAAATTTTGTGATGTACTGCTTAATGAATTTTGCTCATGGTGTTGAAGATTGTCAATGGTGTTGATACAGATTGTTGTGCTTTTACTAACCTATAATCATTAACTTCCTAATGGGTGTCTGCAAGAAGTGTTGTAACTAACAAAAGGTTTCCCACTAATCCATTACTAATGGCTCAGAAAGGAGCCATGACTCTATGGCAGCCACTGCCCATTCTCTACCTTCATTTATTTCTGCATATTATCTTTAAGTCCAAACTATTTGTCACTATACTTCTATGACTCGCACCAACGAGACTAAAACATATCAATATAAGTGCTGATTTACTGTAAATGTGCAAGGAAAGACTTGAGATTTAGCCTTTCCCACCCTCTTTTCTAACTATTATCTCAAACTCACTCGCTATACTGATTGCATAAGAAAAATATAACAACAGATATTTAAAATAAAATAAAATAAAACAATGAAGATAGAAGCTCTGCAACTTAAAACACTTTAAAGTACTCCCAAAATATATTCTAGTCCAAACAAAAAGGAGTATATAAGTAAATTTAGGTTATATCACGATTTCAAAGGAAAGACCATGTACCAACCTGTAAAGTGAAGAGCCTATCTTCAAACTGAACTTCCTTAGTCAAGAAATCAGCTCCAATAGTCGCCTTGTATTGATTGCTAAACTTCTTATTTACATATCTAAAAGCAATTAAATCAAGAATACAACACCAAAACACAAAATTTCCCTTTATTAAACAATTATAAATCACTAATCATATAACAAAGAGCTGAGCTGAAGGATACTGATTCATCAAAGAGGTCTTCCCCACCCTATAAAAAAAAAAAAAAAAAAAAAAAACAAATTCAATTCTCATTAACTTAAACTTCAAAAAACAATTCCAAAAATCATCACTAACAAACAATTTGCTAAAGACTACATCCATAATAATTCAAATAATTCCATTAAAAGAAACGAAATCAGACCATCAATTTTACCCTTAAAAACAAGTCAATTACAGATTCTTGTTTAAGAATAGAAAGATATTAAATATTAAAAAAAAAACGAGTACGTAAAGAATTCCTAAATCCATCAGATCAAAACTGAACTTAGTGACAATAATCAGGTAAAAAAAGAAAATCATAAGATCACAAAAGATCCGTTTAATCTACGAACAAAAACCATAAAACTTGAACATAAACCAATTCAATTATGTAAGTATAGGTTACGACTGACCCGCTATCGCCAAGGATTATGACCTTCAAGAGGGTTCTCCGACGAGAACGCATGGTTAACTGGCCAGGCGGATGGGCTATGAAGAATCGATCAGTTAGGGTTTTGGAAACAGAAGAATGATAAAGGAAAAAGGAAAGTGATTTTGCTTTTAGCTCGCGCAGTACTGAGGTTGGATTGTAATGGTAGTAGGAGACGAGAAGAAAAGAGTCGGATCTTACTAGTTTCTAGTCTGCTTGGACTTGGAAAGCTGTTATTGACCCGTAATTTGTCAATTATAACTTTTCTTTTTAATTATAAAAAGGAGGTTTTCTTTTAAATTTATTTAAAAAAAGAAAGTTCTGGAATAATAACATAATGAGAATCTGATCAGAGATTTTAAATTTTAAAAGCTAAAACCAATCCAAAAATATGAAAAGTTTAGCTAATTGAATCGGTTATTCTTTAGTTTTTCCACTCCTATCATCTTGGTGACGTGAAAGGGCCAATAATAAAAAGTCTTCTCCTTTTCAGAATAATAAAATTCTTCTTTAGTATCATGCAATTTATGGTTACCATAACATTCTTATTGTTCAATTCAAATTACAAAAAAAAATCACAATTTTAATTTACATTTACGTTAAATTTTTTCCAAAATCAGTTTTTAACAGTTTAGTTTTTAATACTAAATTGGATTTTTTATAAAACAGTTGCATATAATTTATTTCATAAAATTCCGTTTTGCATATAATTATATTTGAGTCATGATTGTTAAAATTAAATTGAATTATCCGATTAAATCAGAAAATTAAGAACCGAATCAATAATTAGTTTGATTAATTTTTAAAAAATCGTCTTTTAAAAATTAGTTAAAAAATTAATTAATCGGCTAGTTAATTAATGAATCAGTCAAATCGTATTATTTTTTTATATGAGCAGGTCAGATTTTTTTTTTTTTAATTTTTGATAAAAAATAAATATCAAATTATATTTATTTTCATTATATATGTATAATAAATGTTAAATTATATATACATATATATGAATATCGAATTTTTTTTATTTAATCGATTCAATTTCAATAAAACATTTGACCTTTTAATTTTTTGTTTTTACTGATATTTTAACCGGTATGATTTTGAAAATATTAATATAAATCATCAATTTAAAAATTCCCTTTTTTAGCAACTGAGATTTTTAAAAGCATTTGAAACTTTAAAAAACTTAATTAAAAATTAGATTTAAAAGCTTTCAATTGAGAATTTTTAAGCCCCAAAATGGTGCTTATTCCAAAATGAGTTTTAGCAATTAAAATTTTGAGAAATAATTATTTTTTTTATTCAAAAAACTCATTTTTGACATAGTAGGATCTAAACACCCATATTATTTAGTAATAAAACTATAATTCAGCAATTGGATGGCCAAACACCCCAAGTGAGTAGTAATATCAAATCATTTTTAAGACTGAAAGATTTTGTGGTAGAATCTTAATTGGAATCAAATTAAAAATACTAAAAAGAAAATACAAAGAAAGCATCTATGTTAATCATTAATCGAAAATATACGATTTCTTACAACTGGCAGCCTACTATCTTGGAGCAGTAAGAAATATTACATTGCCATTACAGACTACAAGACACTAGCTTAGTATGTCTACAACATACAATTACTAACCTTACAAATTGCAATCATCAGCAAAATTCCATTCTGTAACTTGATAGGTTTTCATCCCCATAATTCCTACTTCAAATGAATTCAAGTCATAAGATGTATAAGCCACTAGGTTTTCCATCTCCATTCGTTTCAGCTACAAGTCAGACCAATACAACTCCAACAATGGCGAAAAGAAGATGCCGTCCATTTCCTCCTAGGATAATTTCAAGGAGAAGACACCAGCTAAAAGCACAAATATAAACTTCTTCATATTAATGGTCCCACTGCTGGAGTTGAGGATGTGCCTCGTGAACCCTTAAATTCTCTACAGTGAGGTGCCAATGATAAGAGAGGCAAAGAAGTCAGCGATGATGAAAACAATATTAAGGATAGATACAGTTGAAGTAGATGCATTTATTAAGATTCCGTAAGAATCAATACAGATGATTCAAGACTCAATTTAAACATATGAAGAAATAAATTAATAGACTAGGCTTCAATGTAGGGAAATGAATTAGACATGTTTTGAATGCTGCATGAAAACAGTCCGCCGCATTACCTTTCACATAAAAAAACCATGCTATCCACCATTCAAATATCAAATATGAAGGGGCAGGTGGACTAGTTTGCAACTATATGTTAGAACTTGATCTCTCTGATCAAAACATGATTTCAGGTCATTTTACGTAAAAATAAAAAAGGTGGACACCAAAATAATTCTGTGGATATAACCAGTAGTCAGTATTGGCATTAAAATAATAGCATCGATGCTCTTGAGACTATTGGGAAGCCCAAGTTGAGCCAACTAGTTCATAATCAGTCCGATGGTACCTTGTATTTCATTTTAGTTTAAACTCTTCTCAGTCTAAACTCTTGACTCAGTTTTATCAGTTACTACCTCGAGAAATTAGGGTTGTAATCAGCTGTCTGAATTAGTTCTCGAAAGTACCTCAAAACTAAGCCAAATTCCAGGCTATAATAAACCAGAAAAGGACACTCACTTGTTAAAATGCTTGTAACTGACTGGAGTATAAGAATCAATAGAACTCTATTCACATGCCTCCCAAGGAAAGACTACTTTGTTCCAACTGAAGAAAGTTTGTCCTGTCCAGAAGGTCGAATTGAAGTTCCAGCTGTAGTTGTTGATACAAATGGATTAGAAGGGGTAGGAGGCAACATCCCCATGGGTCTTGAAATTGGGGGCCTTTGGGAAGTCATGCTCATAGGGGCCCTTGGAATTGAGTTTGCAAAGTTCCTTGCAATTATGTTGGTGGGTAATGATGGTGGCATTCCTCTCGATGAGGATGCTGGTAACCCAAGCCGGGAAGCAATTATCTGTGCTCGCTCCTGATACAGTCTTTGCCTTGACCTGTCAAGTTGCTCCCTAACCCTCATTATTACATGATCCATTTCATTAAAGAAAGCCAGCTTAATTTCTAGCCTGTGCAACTGCAAGAAACAGAACCATCAAAGAGGTCAAATTTCTACAATCAAATCAATAATGGATATATCATTATAACATTGAGAGACCTCTAGAACAGGAAAATACCTGCTTTTCTATCAAGGATGCAGCAAGTTGTCGAATTTGGTCTTCTTCCTGGTTTGCAAGAAATTTTGCCTTCACTGCTGCTGCTGAAAGTGCAGAAACTGCAGCACGTTTAATTTTATCAATGCTATGATCATCTTTAACCTCCTTACAATCAGCCTTCTCTATTTTACTGTCCCTTCGGTACTCAGCTGCATACAACAAAAAATATTGAGAAAAATTGAGGGAACCCAACACACAACTAAATTTCAAATTAAGTTCATCTTAATCCTTGCATACAGGAAGCACACTAAAATGACATAACTCTCCTAATATACCAAAATAGACCTACTCTCTTGCCTGAGAATGTTCCAAGTTCCATCATCACAAATCTAACTAGATCTTTACACACACACCACACAGGGAGCAGGAGGGAGAGGGAGAGAGAGAGACACCTGCAGTCACTCCATTTTCGACCACTGAATTTGGTGCAACTGGCTGCAGAGGCTCTTTTGCATCTGACGTAAGTGAAGACACAATATCTGTATCCTTAGGTGCCTCTGTAGCCTGAGAGAGGTCTCCTGCTGAATTTGGCTTCACCGATTGTTGTTGCTCATTCTTCACTGCGGACGGAGAATCTGAGATCATGTCTACATCCTTCAAGGTTTCTACAGCTTGAGAGGGCTCCTCAACTGAAACTGATGTAACTGATTGACAAGGTTCACTACTTTCAGAAGGTTTCAAATCAGAAACCATATCTACATCCATAGTGACCTCTGTAGGCTGAGAATGCACAGCTGCTGAAGATCCTTCTGTCTCCTTTGTAGAACATGGTGGACATTCAGACTTTGATGGCGTCTCATTTGATTTCTTTAAATTACTTATTTGGGTGTCCCTTTGTAGCCCTGATTCACTAGATTCCTTCAACTTACCAGGTTCAACTTCCTCATGAGAAACTGCAGTGCCTGCTTCATTTGCAGTATTTACTGTCTCTGTTGATTTGTCATTTGAAGGATCTGGAGGCTGCTTTTCTTCTGTAGCAGAATCTTCAATTTTCTTGTTACTGCTATCAATTGACAAGTCTTGGCTATCCAAAACTGTAGTACAGTTATTCCCTTTCTGGGCTTGGCCCTCCTGGTTGAATTTTTCAGCATCTTCATTAGCAATTTCAACGGCACTGCTGCATATCTCTTATCAAATGAGACACAAACCCACAACTGCCATAATGAATTTAAAGCGTGGAAAAAAGTTTACATACCAATCAGGACCAGCTGGTCCCTTCTGGTCATCTGGTGGATCTTCCAAAAGAAAACAATGTCTTGCTGCCAGCTGCATGCCAGGAGAATTACTATTTAAGGATTTCATAGAGCTGCGAGCTGAAGCAGTAGCAACATCACCTCCCACCAGTCTTGCCAAAAATGAAGCCTATAAAGGTAACTGGTATATGTAAGTTGAAATGAAATGGAAATAAGATATTTCACTGCTTGCTAGGTAAGGCTTAAGACTCATGCCTATGCCTTTTCGTCTTTCTACACACACACACACACACAAATATATATATAACAGCAAACATTTGCTTTGTATTATTACTTTGAAACATGCCAAAAGAACTTATTTTGTCTAGAGCATGTTTACTGTTGCCTGAGTAGATTTCATATCCAACTAGGAAGCACTAATGCGTTGATCATAAATATTTGCATTAGTATACATATTTTTGTATCACAGTTCATTTCCCAATGCACCCAATGAAATGCCCTAATTTTCCAGATATGACATCTGACTTACCAAAGCCATGACAGGATTTCCAACTTCAGCAAATGAAAGCCGGTTTTCAGGAGTATAAACATAACCGAGAACTTCAAATGATTCAGCGAGAGCTTTGAGTGCTAAATTTTCCTCCAAGTGCTGAGCAGCCTTCACTTCACTAGTATTTTCTGATTTTGAAGTTCCATCACCAATTATGACCTCATCGGCATTGTTAGGTTTTGCAGTTTCCTGAACATCTTTTACTTCACTTGCGTCTTCTGGTTTTGAAGCTTCCATTGAGGAAGCTAGAGACTGATCCTCTTTAGCACCAGTTTTATCCTCAATTATTTCAGTTAAATCTTTAGGAGCAGATGTCTCATCAATAGTTGCAGGTAGATCTGCAGTTTCTTTGGAACTCCCATCTACATCATCATCACAGTCAAAAAAGACATCCTCAATTGGCATTTGAAGAAAGTGCAATATACATTGAGCTTTAGTTTTTGTGGCAACATGCTCTGCAATCTCATTCCAGTTCTCTTTATAAAGTTCCAATGCTTCAAGAAGAAGTAGAGTCTCCTGATCTGTCCATTTTCCACCACTTAAGCCAGGAGCCTCAGCAGGCTCCATGAGAATAAAATCTGATGAGGACATGTTTGACCCAAATTCCCGATTATTAAAGCATTCAGCACATAAATCATAATCTGCCTGTTCCACCAAAACATAATCAGAAGGAATGAAGATCAGATGAAAATGAAAGGCATCGTATTAATCCATCAATAATCAAATGCTACTATGGCAAGAAAAATCATTTATAAACAATTTCATCGTTGACTACCTTACTACCAATGCCAGTAAGTGGTAAATTAAGGGCACCGCAACATGTGCAAATAAACAAACACAAGGAAACAAGAGATTCTCATCCACTACTCTTTGCACATGTTGTATTCAATTATTTCTTTAATTTGAACAATAGCTAATAAACACACACAGATACTAAGGACCCATTTACTTGTAGAAACAGTTTTATGTTTCTCATTTTTCATTTTCCAAGAAAACCATTGTTTTCATTTCTGTGAAAAACTGGGAAAAACATGTTGATTTCCCGAAAACCAAAAATCATTTCCAATTTTAAAAGTAGTAAAACATGTTGATATCATTATAAAGTGAAAGGCCAAAATAAAAAAACAGTGTAATTTTTTTTTTCCAAAAGAAAACCTATAGTGTAGAGTTCTCAAAAAATAAAAAATAAAAAATCATGTAAAAGATAAAAGAGTTGTTATGGTAAAGGTGATAAAAACAACTATTAGCAAATTTTAGATGCCAGAAGGATCTTACAATTTTTTTCTTTTTAAAAAAATACTGATATATACCTAAATAATTTTATATATAGAAATATATAGAAAAATAGAAAAAAAAAATATTGAGACAAAAGTAAATAAAGAAAAAAGATAGCCCAATGCTAACAATTGATAAATTTCACAAAAACAATGATTGATGATTTGATGGAAAATAAAATAATAAAGAAAAGAACCAAAAGTTCTTTTGCTGGAACCTGAATCGCAATTTGAAACACTTTTATTGGAAAACAAATGAATGGTAGTGTTTCCATTTTGGAGGACAAGTATTTTTTCCTAAAGTAAAATTTGGAGAACATCTTCCAGTTGTTTTCTATAAGCTACTTGTAATTTGGAAAACTGGAAGATCTATTTTCAATTTTCCGATTGTAAAACCATCACAGTTGAACACAAAATTCTATTTCCAGTTTTCTGGGAAAAATTTTCAGAAAACGAGATTAATTTTCTACAAGTAAACAGCCTTAAGTTTCATAAACTGAATTTGATTCTCTTCATCCTAAAAGTGTCATTCTTAGAAACTTGTGCAGATGATGGAAAAACATATGTAAAAGTCCAACTCAAGTCAGCAAGATGCAGACGATAACTTGATACAATACCATCTAACTGCCCCAAAAGTAAACAAACAATGGATTTCGCTTTTGACACAGGTATCCTGCTCAGTAAACAACTTCTCAACAATGACATCTAGTCATTAGCTGGCATTTCACAATTCACTATATCAAAACTATCAATATGCAATTAGCTAGTGCAAACTGACATAACAGTTAATTTGCTATGATTCCCATCCCTTATCCCTTAACAGTTCCAAATTCAATCCTAGAAGCAGCGAGCCTCACGATGTGAAGAAAGATCCCAAATATAAGAATAATAAAATGAAAATACCACTTCTACAACTATGAAAAATATATCAAGTGCAAAGAAAAAATGCGATTTTACCCTTTCAAATTTATGAATATCTAATAGCCTACAACAATGTTTGCCGTGCATTTCTATCCTCATTTATAAGAATAATAAAATGGAAATACCACTTCTACAACTATGAAAAATATATCGCGTGCAAAGAAAAAATGCAATTTTACACTTTCAAATTTATGAATATCTAATAGCCTATAACAATGTTTGCCATGCCTTTCTATCCTCATTTTTTTATTATAAAATTTTTAATATTGGCCAACAAGGAAAACCAAACTTAAAAATTATGTTTTAAGCATGACCAGATACTACTTTGAGTCCAAGACTCCAAGTGGTACATAAAGGGAGCCTTGTACCATATGGAGATTCAGTAAAGCAAGGCGTCTCTTCCTTCTGTAGTAGTAAACTGATAAATTTGAAGAAACAACCAACCTGCTTTTGGCAGTGGTAGCGCTTGCGAGAGCAATCTGCTGAACAAGAGTTGCAGTGGTACTCAACAGATGGTTCCTCAAGCCTCATCAACTCGTCTGCAATTGAAGACTCAGGAAATAACCCAGATGGCACAGCTGTAGTTGAGAGATTAGGCTTAGGAAAAACAGGAGGGCACAGTTGAATGGTTTCAAAGTGAAATAATGTTTCAAGCAACGGATCCTTCTTTGCTGTTCCATCACCATCAGCATTAACAGAAGATTCTATATGTGGGAATGGATGGAAATTAATCAGTCCCCAGTAATCCAAGAACTCCAGAACCTCTTGCTTTGTATCTAGGTCTGCAACTTCAAGCTCAGATAAATCTTTTAATTCGACCTGTACATTTGGATCAGCATGAAATTTTTTAACAATCCAATTACGTATCTCCATGTAGGTATTAGGTGTCCGAGTTTGGGATTTCCCATTAAAGAATGAAGGTAGTGCACGCTCCTCAAGGAGGTGAATTTTTGTCCATGAGAACCAACCTGCAATCCAAGCAAAGCAAAATAGCCTGATTAAGTAACTTTTTGGACAATCATAGAACATGCAATTGCTTGTGTCTTTACTTTGAAACCAAAGCTCAAGAGCCTTGCAATTGAACAATTTTCCAATGTATAAAATTAACTAAATACATGGAAATAGAAGTTTCAAAGGCAATTTAATCAAAATAAGCAATTGCAAATGTCTATTTCTGCTGAAGATGTTTCTTAGAAACAGAAAATGAAAAGATTCTAATTGAATAAGCTAAAATGCAACAAGTATCTAAGATTAGACACCAAATTGACACCAAAACTTAAAATTCAATACATCAATTTCTCTGCTTTACCAACTGAGAAAATTACAAACAATAGAATTAAAGAAGAAAAAAAAAAAGCAAAGGCAATGCTGCTGGATACAGCAAAGGCTCAACCTTACTACTTAGGCATTGGCAACTAAGATAACAGTTAACTACACAGGGAATATAAAGAATATCAAATACAAAACAAACTTTCACTTTCTAGCTAAGCTTTTTCTCAGCAACAAAATGGAATAAATAAACAAATAAAAGAACAGGAAAAAGAAAGCATTTGAAAAAACCATCATATAAAGAGAAAAATCTTAAGAGTCTCAAACTCATATCACAATGAACGAAATGGGGAGGGCAAAGGCCCTACATTTACCAATTTAGCTCCAATAAGCAGCTAACGCTTTCTTGGTTTCCTTTACCATTTTGCGTTACTACTAACTTACCATTAAAATGAACCAGAATTGCAGTTCACTAACAACTATAACACAAAAGAAATAACCTGAGAAAATCTCAAACTCAAATTTATACTTGTAGACCACAATTCAGCAACCATTTCTAGCTCAAATTCTATTAAGTTTTCAATATAGATTTGGAAAAACCAACCCTAAAAACTAACTTGTTAAGATCAGGATGTCCATTTCTATATTAATCACTTAACATGTTTGTATTTAATCAATGTGAGACATTTTCCCATAATATTCTTAACAGTCCCACTGGGTGAGAGAATTTTTTATAAGCTCATTTGACACTTGCAATGTTATGATATGGATTGGGTCAATATAAAATTTAAAGTATGAGAAACACCAAGAATTAAAAATTTGAACATAACCAATACCAGACGAAGAAACAAATTTGAAATTCGAGGATAAACTCATAACGGTATAAGAAATAGAATTGAATCCAGTTCAATTTATGATGTAATGGCAAGTGGATCGATTGAACTCTGATAACATATTAAGTTTTCAATATAGATTTGGGAAAAACCAACCTTAAAAAAAATATCTTGTTAAGATTGGAGTGTCCATTTAACATATTTGTATTTAATCAATCATGATATTCTTAACAGACCAAACAGAAGAAAAAAAAAAACTTTCATGGAAAATACATAAAATTCAAACTTCCACAACAGCCTACAATAATACTCACCGCAATGACTAGGCACCACATGAGCATTAGAACCTCTAGATCTAATACCCTCAAACTCCGCTTCTATAGCTGCCTTCAACTTCTCCAACTTACTTATCTCCTCCTCCAGAGCTGCCACCATCGCAGCCTCCGAAGCTGTGAGAGCCAACTTCTGTTCGAGTTTAAATCCAGCGCCTGCCGCAGCGGCAGAAGCCAAATTGTTGGGGCTCTGGCGCGCTCTGGTCAAGGGACCACCGTTGTGGATCGGAGCGTTAGAGATCGCGGCCTTCTCGCGTGTTAGCCGTTTTGACGGAGTAGATGAAGAGCTGGATGTTGATAGCACGTTAGCTTTCCGCTTTTGCCCTCCCATTCGGCGCCTTGACGATGTTGGCTCGGCTGATGCCGGCGACTCTGCACCGGCCGTGGCTGAACTCCCCATTGGCTTCTCCTCCATTGAGTGAATTCGTCGAGGGTTTTGGCTCAAAGACTGAAGAAGATATATACCATTTCAGCGAATTTATTGCTTCCACGCTAAGTGAAAAGAGATTTATCATAGAGTTGTATCAAAATTGTATCTGGCAATAGTACATTTGGACAGGGATAAAGTCATAAATGATTAGTCATTTTTTAGCATCTTGTGTAGTGGCGGCCTAGGATAAGTTGATAGGGACTTGATGTATTTGTTGATAAAATTCAGAGACAACATGAATTGAAAGCTAAATTCAAGAATAATAAATGTAATTTTTTGAATTAATTTATGGGAATTAGTGGATATATATATATATATATATTTTACTATAAATGCTGCTCTTTTATTAATAAGAAAAAGGTGACATTTTATCGCCAAGAAACGAATCTACCAAGAAATCTGGTGGTAAATGCTACATGCAATAGTCTACAAAATTGATGAAAGCACGTGCTAAAACATGAGCAGTGTTGTTTCCTTTGCGTCTAATAAAAAGAGTCTCCCAAAAATTATGCCTTTGAAGAACAAGATTGCAAGCCTGCACTATTGAGCCAAATTTAGAATCATCGGACTCGTTCCTATCCAATGCAAGTTTTAGAATAAGAGCATCTGTTTCTAGTTGTACTCGTTAATACCTAAGAATTTCCAACCAACTAAGGGCTTCTTTAAAAGCTATTGCTTCAATTACTTGAGGATCCAGTTGTCCTTGTCTCGTCCAAGTTCTACCTGCAATAAAATCCCCTAACTGATTTCTCACTACAGCAGAGCCACCAAACATACTGTTGTTACCAAAGTTGGCTCCATCCACATTGCACTTCAGCCATCCCTCTCTTGGCTTAGTCCAGTGGTTTGTGCCGGCGAAACTGCTACCTTGTTGTAGCCGCGATCTTCTGAGTCGTTGTGCATCCTGCCATTCAACCCACCCTTGAAGTGCCTGAGTCACTATTGTATCTGTTGCAGTAAAGATATTCTGCCAAATGATTTGGTTTCTATGCTTCGAGACATTCCAAAGAATGATAACCAGCTTCTCCATCCCTTCTTTGTTACCGTTTGCGAATTGTTGTAACATCTAAGTCCCCACATCCGTCACAGGCTCTTGCATGGTGATATTCGCATGCATTAAACAATCTTATGTATGTGTACATGTAACAAGAACATGCGTATCAGTTTCATCTGCAAGTCTACATCTAGGACACTCCACAGAAATAGGCAAGCCGCGATCCCTTAAACGACATCTCGTAGGAATACTCTTGACACATATTCTCCACAGGAAGGACTTAGCAGTAGGAGGTATGTCGAGTTTCCATAACATCTTCCACCCTTTACCAGTTGCCTCATGCTCATTTAAACATACACCCATAGCTAGATTATATGCAGACTTCACCGTGAATCTTCCTCTCTTATCGTAGTGCCAAATTTTCTCATCATGAGCGATAGCTTCCTCAAGAGGTATCCGTTGTATGGCTGCTATGTCTGCTTGCGAAAATAACTGCTTTAGTAACTCAAGATTCCAAGCCTTTCCTTTTGATATAAATAGTTCATGTACCAAAAGATGCTCAAAACCATCCACAATAGGGGATAATAGCTTTAAGTGGTCATTTCTAGCAAGCCAAGGGTCTTCCCAAACCTTTATTTTAGAACCATCCCCTATTTTCCACCTCCATCCACCGTCTACTAATGCACGAGCTTTTAGAATACCCTGCCAGATGTAGCTAGGCTTGTAGCCCTTTTTAGCTACCCAAAAATCCCCTCTGGGGAAATATCTCGCTTTGAATATTTTACTTACCAGGGTATTAGGACATTGCTTGCCCATTAGCGCCAAGTTGAATTTATGAAAATCTTTGAAACCCAAACCTCCTACCATTTTACTCTTGGCTAGACCTTCCCAGGACAACCAGTTCAAACCTCTCCATCCTTGTCTATTCGAGTTTCACCAAAATTTATTGATCATAATTTGAAGTTCAGAACACTAAGTTTTAGGTATGACAAAGACACCCATTGTGTACGTGGTAATGGCTTGTACCACTACTTTGATCAAAATCTCTTTTCCAGCACAGGAAAGTAGTTTACTCTTCCACCCAGAAATTTGTTGCCAGATTCGCTCTCTTAAGAAGTTGAAAGTCTTTTTTTTCTTCTTACCCATTAATGAAGGAAGCCCCAGATAGTTATCACCATTCAGAGTTGAGTTAATGCCCATAATGTCCATTATGAGGCGCCAATACTCCATACGAACATTGCTTGAGAAAAAAATCCCCTATTTTAACAAATTAACTGCTTGACCAGAAGCTTCCTTATATTTTCTAAGAATGGCTTTCAAATTTACACAATCTCTGGAATCAGCCTTACAGAAGAAAAATGAGTCATCTGTGAAAAAAAGATGAGTAATTGAAGGAGCATGACTATTCATTCGAAAACCACGGATATCCCCATTTCTGTCAGCATTATCCAATATAGCTGTGAGCCACTCAGTACACAAGATGAATAAGTAAGGCGACAACGGGTCACCCTGTCTAAGACCCTTGTGCGGTTTTATAGGTCCCACCTGTCTCCCCTGCAATAGGATGTTATACTCAACTATTGAGACAAAGAAAAAAATCTAATCAACCCATCTATGGTCAAAGCCCAACTTCAAGAGAACTACTTTTAGATAATCCCAATCGACACGGTCATAAACCTTGCTAATATCAATCTTCATTGCCAAAAATCCCTTCTTCCCCTTAGCAAGACATTTCATGGAGTGTAAAAGTTCCGAAGCCACTAATATGTTATCTGTTATTAGTCGCCCAGGGATAAAAGCTTATTGAACATGAGATACACATTTCTCTAGCATAAGTTTAAGCCTATTTGCAATAGCTTTGGATAGAGCTTTATATAGAACATTATAAAGAGCGATAGGCCGGATGTCTTTAATGCATTCTAGTCTGTCTTTTTTGGGTATTAATACAATGTTTGTGGCATTAATACTTTTTGGAAACTTTCTGGTGTTCAACCACTTGGTGCAATGTTTCTTCAGGTTCTCCCCTATAATGTCCTAAAAGCCTTGAAAGAAGCCTGGATTATAGCCATCTGGTCCAGGAGCTTTGTCTGGATTCATTTGAAAAAATGCCTCCTTGATTTCCTTCGCCGTAAAGGCCATCATCAAGATATCATTGTCATCCGCCGTGATTTTGGGTGTAATATGTTCTAGCACCTGATCTCTGCTTCCATTACCTGTGTAAAACAAGTTAGTAAAATATTGGATTACCTCCTCATCCACTTCTGATTGTGTTGTAGTCCAATCTCCAGATTCCTTGCGTAGGCACTGAAAGGTATTGGATTTCTTCCTACTGATTGCAACTGTATGGAAATATTTAGTGTTCATATCTCCTGCTTGCAGCCAATGACATTTAGCACATTGTCTCCAATAACTCTCCTCTTGCTCAAGTAGTTTATTTAGGTCAGATACTATAGCTTGGAATCTTTGTATGCTAGCAGAATCCGTTTGTGTTCGCAGATACTCAGCTTGTCATTGCAACAATTTTATTTGCTCCTTAAATCCCCCTGCTACTGTTTTGCTCCATTTTATTAGAGAATCTTTGAAATTGTCTAGCTTAACATCTGGTTCAATATTGACATCTCCAACCCAACCCTCCTTTACAGCATTTCGAACTTCATTCTCCAAAAGCCAATAATTCTCGAATTTAAAATGTTTTTGAGGTCTGTGCATTTTCTCCACCTCTAACTGCAACTCGATTGGTGTATGGTCAAAAACAGTAGCTTGTAAATTGAGTAGCTTGGCATTGGGGAATAATTCTAACCAATCTGGTGTGGCCATAGCTCTATCTAACCTTTCCTGTATCCAATTATCTCCCCCTCTACCTCTTTCCCATGTAAACGGAAAGCCTTCAGGTGTAATATCAGACAAGTTACATTGCATCACAACCTAACGAAAGCCATTGAGAAGCCAATTGGGATATGAATTACCCCCTCGTTTGTCGCTAACGGATAACAAATCATTATAATCTCCTATCACCACCCAAGGCAGTACATTCATTGAACTTAAGGAATATAACAGGTCCCAAGCTGCTCGCCTTTTTGATCTATCAGGTTCTCCATAGTATCCTGTCAAACGCCACTCCTGTTCATGCAAATCAGTAACTTTGGTATCAATATGATTCTTGGAGTAACCCAACAAACTCACTTGAATTTTATTTAGCCAAAGCAAAGCTATGCCACCACTGTGGCCATTATCATCTACTACAAAACAAGAATCAAAATGCAACATAATTTTAATTTCTTCAGTTCTACTCCTACTAACAAGTGTTTCAATAAGAAAAATTAAACTAGGCCCCCTGGATTTAACCAAGTGTTTGAGAGCACGAATTGCACGGAGGTTGCCCAATCCTCTACAATTCCAGCTTATGATATTCATTGCTCTCGGTGGGCCTGCATCACAGGTCCCACCATTGGATCATTATTGTCTCGTATCTGCGAAGGAAGAAGCTTCTGTTTGTCTTGTATAGAGAAGTCAACATCCATCACCTCCTTTTGTCCAGCAACCTTTTTTCTCTTTCTATCATCTTCCATAAGAAGTTCAGATTCATCTGATGAGCCCAACTCTGTATTCTGTATAGGCTGGAATAACATGGTCTCAATGAATCTTCTCTACCACAGGCTTCTGGAGAAATTATAGGCCCAACTCTGGAAGGCCCAATTTTGGATGGCCCACTGTGTATAGCTGGTAAGGCTTCCCGTTGTTGTCGCCCTAGATTCATGACAAGCTAAACAAGTCATCTCGGTCCTGATCATTCGCCTTTGATTTCGAAGAAGGAATGATGGGATCCCGTTTCCATCAGTTAGCTTCCTTGTTTAGTGGGTTATCTCGTAGCCACTGCGTTGCACTTTCCCCCCTGCTCCGACAAACTAAAGCCCTCAGCCATGGTCCCCAGTCTTTTCTGTTTGCCAATTCTGGATGATCTAGGACTGTATGGCAAAACTTATCTCCATGACCTAAAATGCCACAGGTATAACACAACATTGTTATGTCACGACCCAACCAAGGAGTCGCAACGGTCCTAGGGTACGGGTGTTGCATAAGCTACCAGTACCTCGAAGAACCTAATTAACTATACTATATAGCATGCAAATCAGATAAACAGCTTAATTAGATTAAAAATGCTGAAGAAAATTCGACAGCATCTCCTCTATAATATGGCCATGCCCAAAAATAAAACAAGAAAATCAGCACTTCTAAAAATCATCCACAATCATTCTCAAGTCAAGGATCCCTCTGGATCTCCATCAACATCTCAATATATACATATATCTGTATAATCTGTCATTTCCATATATAACATATCATAAATATCCATTATCATCAGTAAGCAAATTATAAAGATGCAAACTCAAACTTATATCTACATGCCAACTCTTATATACAGTACCATGGAACTTCTACTCTGTACATTATTTACATACTCTTTTAAAGTTGAATATTTACATGATACTAGAAAACTTCTAAGGCAAGAGTAGAGATGCCAATGGAAAGCGTATCTCACAGTTGACCTGAAAATTGTAAACCACTAAGAAATGAGTATAAAAATACTCAGTGAAACTAGATGTATAAAGATGCAGTAAATGCTCATGAATATGCATTTGCCCATATATGGCCTGGAGAATTCAATATAAAATAACAAATGTATAAATATACATATATTTGTACAAATATCAAAATAGAAATCATATAAGTATTCAAAATACAAAATAGCACACATATAATATAACAGGATTGGGTTAATTTCTGACATACAGAACTCAACACTATCATAAAGTGCACTAGGGAATATAACATCCCTCCCTAGTAGGGGTCCCACAAATACATAACTCTCGTAAGGGATATTTTCCCTACGACTAGAGAATATAACATCCCTCTCTAGTAAGGGTCCCCAAGACACAGTGTGCACACAGTCGATGAAAGTTACCCGCTATACCATCGAAATAGCCATGTGCTAATATCATATGAGTGTGCCTCAAAATAACAGTAAATATGGTATATTTATACTTCATATAGTTTTAAAACTATCATATATATATATATGAAGAAAAATAGGACAAGTTTGGAATTTGTCAAAAATTGGCCCGGAGGGGCCTAGTTGCGTTGCCGCAACTGGCTCACGAATTACGAGTCCGTTTTAGGATTTTTAGGCACTTTCTGGTTAACTATGTTACCAAAAGAATTAGGTGGGCCATGAGGTACCGTTTCAAAGTTTAGGTCGAGACTAAATGAATGGGCCAAGTGGTGGCCCAATTGGCTTTCTGGTTTTTATTTTATAGCCCGTCAAAGTTTAGATCAGTTTAGGTCGTTTCGGCGGGCTTATTTACGGGCCATTTTGCACTTTATGCACTTTTAGTTATAAAATATCATTTTTAAAGCTCAAATGACATTATATGATATATATGATGCATATTATGCATAGTTATACATAAGGACTCACCTCTATTCACTTCCAAACACACTTTCCCCAAACACTGCTTCCGAGCCCTAGTCGGCCCACCGCTCGACACTCTGAGCAGGAGTATTTGATGGTTCACCTATTAACACACATAACACTCCGATAAGGTATAAAATCATTATAAAACATGTTATTTGCATAAAAATACACCAAATTCACTAAGGCATACACAATATACCTTACAAGCTATACTTAACACAAATCATTCTATATCCTTTCTCTTATGCATTATGTCACATCCAATACCACTTTTAACTTACATTATGCATATTCATCATTAATCCAATATATTAATAACTCTTATATACTTAGTTCATCATTTCACATTAACCATACACTATATTCTAACTTAGCTTTCAAGCACTCAAATCAATTATTCTTTACAAATCCAAAACTATACATTTCCATCATTTTTCATACTCATTCATATTCAAACATAATCTTATCAAACACATTAACTTAACACCTTAAACTAACAACTTCAAACTTATGCAACTTAAAAAAAAAAGTAATTCTTTTTCTTCATTTTTCAATGCCATTTCATCTAACAACATGTATAAACATTAAATGTATCACATTTAGGCATTTAAACCTAACATTCATCAAAACACATTTCTCCATCTTTGTTCATCACATTCGGCCAAAGTAACCTTCCATCCAATTGAATCCTTTTCTAACATTTAACGATTAATTCATCATTTCCATATCAAATACAATTTATTCCATCCATTAAACACTTAAAACAACAAAGTGAACATCAAACCCTAACCTACTTAAATTTCGGCCAAACCATTCTTTGCTCCAAATAAAATTGTTTTTATTATTTAACCATCAAAACATGTTATACACATCAAATTAACAACATTTGAAGCATTTTAAACTCACCAAAATCATACTTTAGTTCAATGTTCATCCTATTAGGGTTTCAAAGTAATATTTTGCATTCCAATCATACAAATTGAATTCTAATCCATAAATATTAACAAGAAACACCATATGAACATTCATAAATCAAAAGAACTCAAAAACAAACAACTTACCAAAAATTTCTCCAAATCTTCCTTGAATTAATTTGTTGTTCTAATGAGTTTTTCTTTGGATTTAATGGTTCTAAAGGTGTTTAGAATATTGAATACTACCTAATTCCATCAAAAAATAGAAGAAAACTATAAGAAATGGACATTTGGTGTGATGGCCGAAACTTCCAAAGCCTTTTAATGGAGTTTGCTGTAACTTTTCTTAAGGAAGATGAAGACTAAAGTGAAGTGGTGGGAAAAATCAAACAAATATCAAAAGATGCAATCCAATGGTTTAGGTTTCATAGTAACTCTGGTGAAATCTAGCCATCCAACCATCCATTTTGCTTACTTTAATGCTATTTGTCCATCCAAAGTCAACATTGGTGGCTAACACATACATTTGCCGCACCAAATCAACAACTAATAGCAAAAATCCAATATATTGAACTTATGATAGCAAATTTGCAACCTACTGATCCAACCGTCCATTTTGCCATCATTTGATTCAATGGTTGGATTTAATTAAGCCTAACTAAATACCATAAGGTTGCACACATTCTATAATCCCATATTATAAAGTAAAAGACCAAAATGCCCTTAGTGCAACCCGAAGCACCTCAAGCTCCTCAAGCACCTCAATTGAGCAGCTTACCGGGAACTGTTTTCAACGGGCTTATTTTTCCATATATTATTCAAATAAACTTAATAATGCCATTTACATTCACTTATTTTCTTTTCTTTCTTCATTTATAGTGCTAAATCCATTAAAATCCGAAAGGGCTGTAAAATGATCATTTTGCCCCCAGTTCACAAAAATTTCAAAATTTCCCGATTTTGTCCTAACAGCCTTTAAATCACTTTTATGTCTAAAATCAAGTCATATAACATGCATATATATTATTTTTATGCATAAATACACAATAACAACATGTTATAAAGAAAATAAAAAATTTCCCCTAAGTCCCTCTTTAAGGGTTTCAATAGGGTTTAGGTTGAGGTGTTACATGTTAGCCATTCATATTTAAAGTGAACCACTCCCCATTCTTCATCATTCTTGGATATTTTCTTGAATCTCTTCAAGGGCTTCCTGACATCCAATCGAACTCTAATTCTCATAAAGTTACGGCAGAGGGCAGTGTTATTGTTGGCATCATATTCCTCAAATGTCCCTATATACATCCCCAGTTACCGCCCAATGCTTTCTGACATGAACCTCACTGGCAGTCCATGAATTTGGACCCAAAAGCTAATCGTGGTAAACTGGGAAGCCTCTGGTACATCACCTTCTACAATCCTTCTAAAGAGCAGTAGTTGGTTGTCAAAACTCCATGGGCTCCCGTCAATAACCCGTTTCAAATCTGTTGCATGAAAAAACTGGAAGAAATAGATGGTCGGCCATGGTTCAGAAATCACCACTCCCTTGCCGAGTTTGAAAAGTCTGGCCAGTTGCACCTGCATTGCTTGAAAATTAATTGTTCTCTCCGTCAGAAAACGTCCTACCAGACACCAATCAAAATTGAGAGGTGGTTGTTGATCTGTCTCAGCCACCAAATTAAAGCACTCTTCTTCATCATCGACCAAATTAATGCGTGACAAACTCTCCTTCATGATTCACAAGGCAGAGAAAACCAACTGTGATTTGAAAGATTAGACGGAAACAAGTAAGGAAAAAAAAATGAGCTGAAATGAACAAACCCTAATCTGAGATAGGGACGAGCCAACCTCTACACAGAGCAAGAGGACGAAATTATCATAGTTTATAAATTAGTGGATATTTAATTAAGTTTTTTGTTTAGTTTTTAAAAATTTATTAATATTTAAAAAGTTATCTACTTTTTAAAAAATAAATTTTTAAATATTTTAAATAATTTTTTATATATTAGTCTTTCACTTCTTTTCAAAATTTTGAATAATTTTTATTTTTTATATGCTGACAAGATAAATAATTAAATTGAATCAAATCAAATCAATTAAACCAAAAGATTTCTATAAATAATGAATTTATTTTTCAAAATTATTCATTTTAAAATATATATAGGTTACTATAATATTTTAAATATGTTTTATTTATTTTCATTGTTCTATTATTTCATAACTCTATTTTTTATTGAATATTATGATTAATAATTTATATTTTTATATTAATATATATATATAAATAAAAATACTAACAGAAAATCAGTATAAAAATTAATTATAATAATAATTATTATTTATATAAAAAATATTATAATTTTATATTTATATTTATATACTTTCACTTAAAATAATATTTATATATTCTTTTTTAAATATAAAAAATAATTAAAAAATATTTTTAATAATAAGTTGTATGAAGCACTAGTTTTACTAACTATTATATATTGAAATTGAAATATAAATAAAATTTTGAAACTCTTTCAATGCTTACTATTTGATTTATTTTTTATTTAATTTTAAATATTTAAAAAATAATTAAAAATAAATATTTGATAATTAATAAGGTATTTAATACGAGAGTTTAAGATTTTTATTAATTTTTTATTAAATAATTTTATTTAAATAAATTAGATGAAAAATAAAAAATAAAATTAAAATATATATATAAAAAAAGTAAGATAGTATAATACTTTTAATATATTATAAAGATAGTATAATACTTTTAATATATTATAATATAATTATTTTGATTATATTTTTCATAATTTTTTATTTCTTTAATTAAATATATTATAATTGATAATTTGAATTTTTATATTAGTATATAAAGTTAGAAATAAAAATATTGAAGGCGAAATCGAATAATAATAATAATAATAATAATAATAATAATATTTATATAATTTTTACTTCTTTATAAGACATGAAAATTTTAATAAAAAATATTTTTAATAATAAATTATACAAAATGTATATTTACGAACTAATATATATAGCAAAAAGCGTATATAGAGACAGTTGAAACTCTCTCTATACTCATTATTTTATTTTATTTTTTATAAATTTTTTAAATTTTAATATCTTTTCAATATTTAAAAATAAATATTAGTTAATTAATAGAATATTAATATGAAAACTTAAGATTTTTTATTTTATTTTTTTTATGTAAGATTAATTAATTTTACATTTACAATTTTATTTTTTTATTTTTTTCAAAAATATTATTATTAAGAGTAACAATATTTTTCAAAAAAATATTATTATTAGAAGTAACAATCTACCATTAATATAAATTCAAATAAAAAATTTTCATTTTCTATAAATATCAAAGTAATTATTATAAATCAATCAAAAACTATAAAAATCTATATATATATATATATTAACTTTCAATAATACACACAAAATTGAGAGGGAAATCTTTTCTACTACTTCTCATTTATTTTTTCTAATTTATATACAAGCTATGTTAATAGTCTGAGCTGGCTCAATTAGTTACAACTGACTAACATACTAACTAATCAATTTAACAAGCTAACAAGCTAACAGTTATTTATTTACAATTGATAAATTAATACTGTCAACACCCCCCCTCAAGCTGGAGGGTTATTGTATATGTCAATAACGCCCAGCTTGCCAAGAAAAAAATGAAATTGTTGCGAATATAAGGGTTTGGTAAAAAAGTCAGCTAGTTGTTGCTGTGTTCTGACTGGCAGTAGCTTGAGGATGCCTTGTGTTATTTTTTCTCTTACAACATGACAATCTATGTCTATATGTTTAGTCCACTCATGAAATACTGAATTATGAGCTATGTGAATGGCTGATAGATTGTCACAAAATAGCAAAGCAGGTTTAGGATGAGGAACTTGAAGATCTTGTAGCAAAGAGAATATCCATTGAATTTCACAAGTAGCAGATGCCATAGCTCTATACTCCGCTTCTGATGAAGATCTTGCTATTGTGTTTTGTTTCTTAGACTTCCAAGAAATGAGAGAAGTGCCAAGAAATAGACAATATCCTGTTACTGATTTTCGTGTCAACTGACATGTTCCCCAATCTGAATCTGTATACCCCTGAAGCTGCAAATTAATATTGGCAGAGAAGAACAATCCTTGACCTGGACTGCTCTTGATGTACCTTAAAATCTTATGAGTTGCAGTCATGTGTGCTTGTGTTGGTTTATCAAGGAATTGTGACAGTTGTTGTACTGAAAAACTCAAATCTGGTCTGGTATTTGTAAGATACAATAATCTGCCAATAAGGGTTCTATAAGAAGTTACATCAGACAATAATGGACTATCACAGTGCAATTCTTTATCTGTAGGAAGTAGAGGTGTTTTGGAGGGTTTTGACCCAAGGAAACCAGCATCA